>RJWJ010003192.1:0-89559 GCA_004363605.1 Indri indri | reverse complement strand
GATGGGCCAGCTGGTAGCAACTCCAAGCAGGCAGAGCTTATTGTTGGGTTCTCTAGTTGGCTAGGCTGCTGCTTTTGCTCTGAGGTTTTATGGGGCTGCTGGTTAGGCTCCAATGCCCATCAAAACCACTGGCTGGGCTCTGCAATTAGGCAGAGCTGCTTTCTGGACATTGTGATCATTTCTGATTGGGCAGGGTTGCATGTGTATTCCCTGGCTGAGCAGTACTGCTGTTTGTGTTCTTCTGTTGGGCAGGGCTGCATACTGGGCTCTGAGATTAGATGGAGTCACTGCTTGAAACTAATGGATCCAGAGGCTATGCTCTGTAGAAATTCATGGTTGAGGCTTGCCTCTCTGCCTGGGTGGGGCCTTGAAGTGGGCTCTGAGTCTGGGTTTCACCATTGTTTAGATTCTTGGGTTTAGCAGGTCTAATCCCTAAGCACTGCAGAGATGCATGGTTATAGGCATCTCCTTGACTGGATGTGGCCTTGGAATAGGCTCTGGGACTAGGCCAAGCCACTGCTTGGCCTTCCAAGTGGGACAGGTCTAGCCCCTGTGCTCTGTAGGAATGCACTGTAAGGGGCATCTCCCTGCCTAGGTAGAGCCTTGGGGTGGGCTCTGAGTTTGGGTAAGCCACTGCTTGGACTCCCAGGTCAGGCAGGTCTAGCCCCTAAGTTCTGCAGAAATGTGCTGTGGCTGTTATCTCCCTCCCTAGGCAGGACCTTTGCATAGGCTTTGAGGCAGGGTGTCAAAGCTGGCTGCCTAGCATCTCAAGCCAGGTTAAACTTCACATTGTGTTTCTGGAAGTGATCAGCATGATTTTGTTGGTGAGCTATGCTGTTGGCTGGAATCTCTGATCGGGTGACACTGCTGGCAGGAACACAAAGCTACCATCAAGATCTTCAAGTCTTTTTTGTTTGTTTATTTCTACCTGATCTCAGGTGGTCTGGCCTTGCCGTTACCTCCAGTGTTCCCTGTGAGGTGAGATAGGAGTGGGCTTCCTGGGAAGTGTCTCCGAATACTAAAGAAGCTGGATGAATGCCTCCTGTTCTCTTTACCCACTGTAGAAACCGTGGGCCCAGGAGGATCTCTCTGTGCGCTGCTGCACACTCAAGCGAGAGAAAAGGGTGATGCAGTCAAAGTGAGATTATTCCTCTTACCTTTCAAGTTTTTATTTAGTTCTGTGATCCACATTGAGTTTCATTCCCAAGATTTTGGGTTTTCACAACATTGTTTTTGTTTGTAGATAGTTGCTATTGGGACTTTCTGTGGAGGTAAGTGAAGCCTGAGACCTCAGAGTCTGCCATCTTGATGTTGTTACTCCTCTGATGTTGCATTTCAGACAGGGACGTAAATAAAGACTTACCGAGAAGTCCAAAAACAGTTGAGGGAGCAAGCTGTAAACACAAATGAGGAAAAGTGCCCTGGATAGAGTGAGCATGTCCGGTGTGTTTGAAGAAGAGAATGGGGTCAGGGTGGCCCAAGCAGAGTACCCAGGAGATGAGCAGTAGGAAGTGACCTCAGAAAGATAATGTGGAGTTGTGCAAATATTATCAACCTTTGAAGAGAATTGAAGAGAATAAATCAGCTTCCAAATGATCTTCATCAGTCTTATGAATTAAGTTAATGTGAATCTGTCTCAGAAGATAGTCCTTCTCAAGGTACAGCCACAATCAGGTTTCTGAGGTTGCATGGCTTTTGCAGACTTTAGATTACTGCAATTTTGGGGCAGTGCGGCCAGCATGTGAGGCACCCTGGAAGCCCTCTGGCTGCATTGTCAAGGTGATCCATCACTGGCTCTTCCTTCTCCCACTCCAGGGCCTTACACACAGAATATGCCATTCAGGCTTCTCCCTCGATGGGCAGCCCAGTTCCTCCTCTTCAACATGTGGTGTAGAAAAAAGTGCAACCCACATATAAACAAAAAATAGATGCCTTATCTCTCCCACAAAGGCAATTGGGTCAAACATTCTCTGTTACCTTTTGGTACGCAACTCCCATGATACCCTTTTGTTACTTCTTTTACCCTTCAGTGTTTGATGCTCACCTTGAACTGCCTTAACTTGCATAAAAATACTAAGGGAAGTAAATGAAAAGGAAGTGTATGATGTGGTTTGTGACTCTACTCAATAGCCTGGTTTGGCCTAAAAACCCGCCAGGGGTCCCGGAAATGTAGCCAGACGCACTGGTTCGGGGAAGCCCAGGAGCAATGTTCTGACCCCTTCTCAGCAGCCTTTCTGCTTCTTGCTCTCTTCATTCCGCCCTCTAACCCCCAACCCCCACAATGCACAGCTCCAGCGTCACCCAGGGCCACATCCCAGGGTACACACTAAGGTGTAGACCAGCAGGTAGATTTCTTTCCAGTCTTCAGATTGAGGAACTGAGCATATTCTATTACTTTATTGTATTGTTTTTCTCATGAATTTGCCAATTCTATGGAATAAGTATTTCCAATTAAAAATATGGTCACAATTGCTGTTTTCCATCTGTAATCTCATATATTCCCACTCATAATTTCAGCACTTGTGGAATAATCAAGGTTATTTAACATCATCCTTTGTGTATCAAGTCATAGATCTCTTTATCCTCTATTTTATTTATTTGTTGAATATATTGTATAAACACTCTTAGTTAACCATATCAGCTTTTAGCCTAAATAAAAGCAAGGCAATTATGAATTTAAAAAGTATTTTATTTTCATTTTAGTAACATCTTTATCAATGATATTTCCCCAAAACAATAAGGAATAGATGGCATACTAAACACTTTTCTTAATATTGAAGTTAGAGTATAAAAGTAATAGTTAAATTTGAAGCTTTCCGTGCTACAGTCAGCATGTATGATACTAAACATTGATTAGCTTTGAACTTGCACAGAGCATAAAACATAGACCTGAAGACAAATAGACTGAGTATTAAATCTTGGTTTTCCTGTTTAGGAGAATCATGATTTCTTTTTATTTACTTATTTTTTATTATTTTTTTTATTTCAGTATATTAGGGGGGGACCAATGTTTAGGTTACATATGTTGCCTTTGCCCCACCCAAGTCAGAGCTTCAAGCATACCCATCCTCCAGATGGTGCGCACTGCACCCATTAGGTGTGAATATACCCATCCCCTCCACTCCCCTCCCACCTGCCCGACACCTGATGAATGTTATTACTATATGTGCACTTGATCAGTTAATACCAATTTGACGGTGAGTACATGTGGTGCTTGTTTTTCCATTCTTGTGGTACTTCACTTAGTAGAATGGGCTCCAGCTCTATCCAGGATAACACAAGTGGTGCTAGATCACAATTGTTTTTTGTTGCTAAGTAAAACTCGAGAATCACAATTTCTGTACCAATATTATGCTTCTAAAATGGGTGCAAAATACTTTGATAAGAAGATCTAAATACCAATTCAATTTTTAAAAATTCACTATTTTCTATATAATCTTTTAATGTAGAATTCAATCTTTTTATCTCAATATTAATATAAGCCCTTTATAGTTTTGATAAAATTGTGTATATTGGGATGAGTTCTTGAACTTCTATTTACTTTCTAGGTTAAATCTCACCATATAAAGAATTATCTCCTGTATGAACAAATGTGCCAAATCAACTTGGATCAGTTTGATGGTTCTCACACCTTTAGCTTTCATAAGACAACATTTTTATGTCACCAGATGTAACCCAGATGGTACATATTAATTTATATATGAATATTGGAAAAATATATGGTTTCCATCTGAGGTCTTTTAAATATGATTTTTAAATTGATGTGAATATTGCTCTTTTTTTCTAACTTGCACCATAATGCAGTCAAAATATGACTCCCAAGTGAATGAACAATTATCTGTTTCATTTGGTATCATTCTACATTTCTGAGCCATGACTTCTGAATGAATTTGTATCTTTTCAGACTTGGTTTCAACCGGCTGAAAAGCAACGTGATAATGTCAAGTAACTCTCATTACATTGAAAGACAGTGCTGATAAGATAAATATAGAACATCTTTCATCTCATTTTCAATATTAACAACTGTTCCTATAGTCTTGTCAGCAGACATAATGTGTGATAAAGTTTAAACGTTTTAACGCTTTAGCATCTCCTGTTTTGAGAAATATTAGCCATAAGGTGGTACTGAAACACCAACCCAAGATCTCTAGGTTTTCAAAAAAAATAGTTCATCATAAGCTCATTATAAAACCATTTACAAAAAAAAGCATGATGTAGGGCCAATTCAGTAGACAAATCTGAGATTATGGTCTCCTGTTATCTTTCCCTTGATTCCAAGAAGAGTTTGAGGTACATTGTTCAAAAGAAACAAAATCTATGAACATTCTGTGATGGTCCATGAATATATCTTTTAGAAGAGATCTGATAAGGATTAGTAAAGAAAAAAAACTTTCTTCACATTTCTCTTTCTCTACTTCCACTTCTTCCTTTTTCTTTTCTATATTCTTCTTCTTTAGCCTATTTTTATTTAAGAGACATCAGTACTTACATTCTCTTTGTGCATTTAGCATATGCATGGATAAATAGATACACTTTAGGGACCAGAAAATTGTCCAAAATAATATAAGAACATCATAAGCACTGTTCAAAATATGTCTTTGGATCTAGAGAAGAGGTCATATTAGCAGCACACCCCCCACCCCCACCAGCCTTCTGCTGTGAAATTTAGAGAATTAGCTTATATTTGGCTTTCCTTGTTGTTTTTGCATGCAAATTAGAATACTTGAAGCCTCCAGTAAACTTGGTCACTAAATCAAAGAAAGAAAGGAAAGTGAGAAAATAGAGGAATTGCTAAGCAGAGAATACACATTCCTTAAAATAATTAAGTGTTCAACTACATATCCAGTATGCATAAACCTGCTCAAACAGACTGGAGTCATCCATTTCTACAACGTTTAACATCCCCTTTTACAGTTGCATAAAAACACAAGGATAACCATTCCTCTCACTTTTCCTCTCTCTGTTCTCTCTCTTCAGGGGAAAAAACAAACAAACAAACAACAACAACAAAAACTAACACGCACACAAGAACACAATCTCCCAGTGCTCCCTGTAATTCAGTCTTGAACAGCAAAGCTCCACTGCCTGAGTTCTTACTGTAAAGAACACAGGTTATGTGAGGGCAAAGTGATACTGTGTTGCATGCAGAAAAAGAAGCATACCTTTGTCCCAATCCAGTGTCTCATGCTATCTCATAAGAGGGAAGGCCACACCTCTGAGGTTTTGCTGAATTTTTCCAAGTGAAAACAATTCCTCCACCTTCAGCCTGCTGAAGCTCTGGCCACAGAACTTGGGCACAGGTCCAGAAAGTAATACCTCAGGCAGACACACGGCACTCTTCCCATCCCAGTCCCTCTGGCCTCAGCCACCCCAAGGCAGGCAGATACTAAGATGGCCTCCAATAATCCCTGCCTCTTGGTATTCACAGCTGTGTGTAATGTCCTTCCCCCGAGTGAGGGCGGGATATAATGACCTGCATCTAACCAATAGAAAATGGCAAAAGTAATGGGATGTCACTTCCATGATGAGGCTACAAAACGTTGTGACTTTCATCTTGCTAGCAGATTCTTGTTCTCTTGGCTTCCATGCTTTGGTAAAGCCAGTTGCCACATGCAAAGGCCCACACAGCAAAAAACTGGAATGGTCTTTGGCCAATAGCCAGCAAAAAACTAAAGCCCTCAGTCTCACAGTATGCAAAGAACTAAGATGCTCAGTCTAGCAGCCTGTAAGGACCTGAATCTTGCCAATAACCACTGAACTGGGAAACAGATATTTCCTCTGTTTAGCCTTCAGATGAAACTCCAGCCCTGGCTGACACTTTAAGTGAAAACTTTTGGAGAACCCCAAAGCAGAGGACCCTGCAAAGCTGTGCCCAAATTTCCGATGCACAGAAACCGTGAGATAATAAACGTCTATCATTTTAAGCCAATAAATTTGTGACAATTTTTATATAGCAATAGATAACTAATATACCTCCCAACAGAGTACTTCCAAAATCCTTGTTCTGCATGTGAATTAAGTCCCTGCAGCCTGGCTCACGAGTTAGTACATCCTATTTCAGACGTAAGCTGATACCTTACAACAGTATATCCATCAGCGTCTTCCCAAAAGGCAGGACTACAGAAGATATTTTTGGATAATTTGTGAGTTTCATTTATCCATATTCCCCCATCTCAAGAATAACTGAGAATTAGTTGAAGAAATTATCTTACATATCTCATTTGTGCCAGGAGTGTAGCCGCAGATTTGAAAGCATCAAGTAACAGAATAAAGAAATTGCATAAATGTCCAGATGCTGTGCTTCTCAAAGCTGCTTTATTTTATGTTCATTTTCTCTCAGATAAGAATCTTTTTATTGAAGTAGTATCTTTAATATAGTGATTTAAGATATTTGCAAGGATAAACTAATTACCTTGTCATCATTAGTGAAACGCAATGGTTATGTTTACACTGGTAAAATGTGTCCTGCTATTTAAACTGGGCAACATCCACATAGAGTGTAACTGACAGGGAGTTTTCCCCTACATTGCATAAAATGCATTTTCAAAGCGAAAATTAATATCCAGGGTCCACCATAAACGTCCAGAGTTATTTCTGTTGACAACAGAAAACCCACCACTGACGTTACCACTTTGGAGACAGTCACTGCAGACACAGTGGCTGAATAGAAGAAGGGAGGCTCACCACCTGGAGTGAAGTATTTGCCATCTAATGCGGATCTGCAGTCTCTGCTCCTTAAATGGGCTGCACCCAGATAGTAGGGTTTGGCAACAACAAAAGCAATAGTTTAATGAAAGTAATGAAAACTCTGTCTTGTACATTTTTTTCCCCTTTTTCCACAAATTAGAAAAAATACCTGGCAGTTTTGCTGACAGTTCAATAATGCACTACATTTTGCTACTATTCTCAATGACTTTCTCAGTTTCTTGTTTAATAAATCAATGCCAAAATAAAATTTGGAGGTAAACTGATTTTAATTGAGTCTTTGTGATGTTAAGGATCTTGGAATTTGGAAACTGTAGAATTATACATGATTTTGCTGGTTTATTTCGTTTGAATATTTGGCATTGAGTATTATAACAGCTTTCTGATGGAAAGACAAACATCTGAGAAGCTCCCTTTGTGGGCTCTCTACAACATTTGGGGAACAGTTGGGGACATTTGGGGAGAGTTTTTGCCAGAGCTATTGATTTCTCCCAAGTAACCTTATATGCGATTATCTGATAAGAATTAAGGATGTCGAGATTCAAAATTAATAACGCGTTACTAACTTGCCAAGTGGTAAACTTGGTTTTTTGGATAATTGCATGAGATTTGTTTTTTTATCTGTCAAAAAAGCTGTTTGTTCAACCAGTGTTTACAGGCTTTCATATATGTACCTACAACAATATTTACCAAAGAGGATAGGTACTCTAGCTTTTGCATAATGTTCTCATTTGATGAAAACCAAAAGGGAATCAGGAGAGATGCTTAGCAAATAGATATTAAATGTAAAAGATATTTTCATAAAGCGAATATAGTCTTGATGACAGTGCTGTACTCTTTGTTCACTAGTAAAATTCACTCTAAATGAATGTTCTCACAATTTGGGGTAACAAGAACAAAAGGGGTGCTTTACCTGTCACCCTCTTTTCCTGCCTTTAAGTGCTCCAAAGTAACTGGTTGTCCTTGCCCAAGAAGCCATTACTCGAGGGGCGAAGACGTGAGATTAGAAACCAAATTCACTGTTAAGTTTTAATTTCTTTGCGAAATTAATAAAAATGGTGAAAATAAGTGTGAAGGCATGTGAAAAGTTTTTCCTGAAAGAAAGAAGGGGAATAGGAATGTATGTTAAATGGTAGATTTTACTGTTGTGGTAGGTTGTGTATTCCAAAAACGACCAGAGCCACTCACTCTTCTTATAATGTATCTATGCCTGATATAGTTTGGATATTTGTCCCCTTTAAATCTCATGTTGAAACTTGTCCCCCGTGTTGGAGGTGGGGACTAGTGGGAGATGTTTTTGTCTTGGGGGTGAATTTCTCATGAACAGCTTGGTGCTACCTTTGAGGTAATCAGTGAGTTCTTGTTCTGTTAGTTCCTGCGAAAAGTGAGTGTTAAAAAGAGCCTCAGGCCTCCCTCCCTTCTCTCTCTTGCCTCTCTTTCAACATGTGATGTCTACTTTCCTTTGCCTTCCACTGTGAGTGGAAGCTTCCTGAGGCCCTCACCAGAAGCTGGTGCCATGCTTCTTGTACAGCCTGCAGAATCATGAACCAAATAAACCTCTTTTCTTTATAAATTACCAAGCCTCAGGCATTCCTTTATAACAATGCAAAATGGACTAAGACAGTGACGTTTCTCCCTATGAGAGGTATGTCTATGTTCCTTCCCCTTGGATCTGGATAGACCCCTGACTGTGGCGGAAGTTACAGTATATCACCTCCAAGGCTAGTCGTAAAAGAGTGTACAGCTTCAGCATAGTTTTGTGGGATAGCTTGCTCTTGGAACATAGCCTCTGTGCCATGAGGAAGCTGCATCACATGGAGAGGCCTCCACGGAAAGGAACCAATGTGTACACACCACAGCCCCAGCATAGGGTGGTCCAGTCATCAGTCAGCAACTACAGATGTGAGTGGTGGGCATTCAGACAATGCAGCCCCCAGGGTCAAGTTACCCCTAGCCTTCCTCTCACCCCAGCTACTGCTGCCTGGCACAGAAACAAGCTGCCTCTAATGGGTCCTACCTAAATTATAGATTTCTGAACAAAATTATTGATTGAGGTCATATGTTTCACAGTAATAATTAGTTGACACAAGAATTATCTCCATTTTGCAGATGAGGCAAGCGAAGTTCATAGTAAGTGATTTGACTAATGACACAGAACTAGTAAACTAGATCTTGACTCCAAGTTCTGCTTTTGCATATATATATATATATATATATATATATATATATATATATATACACACACACACATATAAAATGTTGTTCCTGAGTAACTATTTGGTGGAATGGAAAGTTTGCCTTCAGTGGTCTTTGTTTCCTCTCAGATACACCTAAAAATCTTTAATCCTTATGTCCCTATTGGGAAATTACAAGTTCATGGGAAAGATGTTTCCATGGCTTTTATAATAAAAACAAATATTTTCAGACCACCGTGGTGATAAGGCAATTTCTGTTTTCTAGTTTTAAATCATTCACAAATTCATCTGGTCTAGATCTTCCTTTGCCCTAATTCCCTAGAATGTCTGCTTAAATTATGGGAATATTCAGTGCAAAAATAAAGGCTAAACACCTGATCAAATAACTATACTGCTGTTAGAAAGAAACAGTGGAAATACAAATACCAAAAACCTACCTAGCATCTCATTTATGGTCTCCTTATACACATTGATTCCACTTATATGTGATTTCTTTTCTAATACTATCGATATTGCAAAATGTAACCTTACTGAACATTTACAGCTATGCCTCGTTCTTTCTCTAATCATCTCAGCTGTTATCACAGAAGAACAGAGAGTGCTACCTAAGTGTTTTCCACAGGACTTGAAAAGAGACTGAAGGATAAATGTCGTCTTAGAATTTACAAAGGAAAGAATTCCACTCCCAGCACCTCCCCTCACCCCTCTGCCTGATTGCTCACAGACATTGCACTCAGAAAGCAATTTCTTAAAAAGTCACTCATTGCAAATCATCTTCCCTTTCTTCTTATGTGTCAACCAATAGCTATTTAACACCCATTTGATATTCGGAATTGCAGTAAAAACAAGAGTATAATCAAAAGCTCTTATGTGATTATAAGTAAGATAGAAGAAAAAAACATGTGATGGAGACTTTTCAATTGCCAAGTTAAGGTAGAAATGCTAGGTGGATTTTCTTACAGATGCTGGTTGTACTTCTGTCAGCACATGGAGAAGCCTCCTTTTTATTGCCCCAGATCTTCACCTTAAAACACCCATCTAGGAAGATGATTTGGAAATTCAGACCCACTTGAGGATACTAGCATCAAGATGCTTGGTAAGGTTGGGTAATGAAACCAGTGGTAAGATTGGGTAATGTAGCCAGTGCAAACAAGACTTTTTATTTGAAATATCTTCTAGCAAGTACAGCAACTTGAGACAATTTTTTAAAACTATGCCATGAACATTAAGTACCACTATTTGTCTTCTCCAAATGAGAGTTTGAGCTGGGTACACAAGGCGAGATTCAATGAGGAAGGGAAAAACAACAGATAATTGTTACTTGGTGTCTACTACATCCAAGGCATTTGATATATGTTTTCTTACTTAATTCACAAAAAAGCCCAGTCAAATAGATTTTAAGGCTCTTTTACAGCCAAGCAAACTGAAGTTTAGTGAAGTAACTAAACCAAATCCACCAGCTACAAAGGATTCAAAACTCTCCAGCTCCAAAGTCCAAGCTCTTGCTACCTGGCCATTGCTCTAGAAACAGATATGCCTATGGGATGGCTCTAGAAACAGACATGCCTTTTCAATTTGTTGACTGAAAATGCACATTTATGGCATCTCGTGCACCCTGAGTATTTGTTTGGGAAACTAATACACTCTGGTTTCCCAATCTCTAAAATAAAATAAACATAATTTCTGATATGGATTTAGAGACTATATAGTGCCTTACAGAGTGCTCGATAAATTGTAGCTGTTATTATTTCATGATATGAAGACTACAACTTTTCAATGTGCTCCAAATAATTTGTGGGAGGCAAAAAAGAACAAAGTTATTTATGTTTTAGTCTCCATGGCACTGCAAGAGTTTTGCTAAAACAACAGTTTTTTCTTTTTTAAGATTGTCTTGTCCCTTTAACTTTTTTCTTCAAAGCACCTGGCAAACATGAGTCAATTCATTTCTCCTTTTTTTTCTTATTAGTTTTCATTGCCTTCCTTGTCAAGTTGCCTTTAATAATTTATCAATTATGCCTGATCGGGCCTGCTTGGCTGGCACAGGCTAAGCTATAAAGAAGAACAGGAACAGATGTCAAAAATGCATTTGTTTTCTCTTTTTCGCCAAATGCCAGGCAAAGAATGGCACCGTTCTGCTTGCCTGCCCCTTTTACTGGTGAGTAGTGCAAAATGGTTCACACAACATCTGCTTTTGTGAAGACCTGCTAGCATTGCCCACATATGTCCAGATGTTATCACACATAAACACAAATATCTGCAGGACTGAAAGTGAACAAACTCTCCTGGGATGCCAAATCCAGTATTGTTTTATTCTGTTTTGTTCCAGGGCTTGGGAAAACGGCAAAGGAATGGTAGTATGGATCTTGTATGCTTTTGATTCCATTTATAGAAGATTCTTTTCCCTATAAAAATGAACTGTCATTTTAATAGCATAGTACTGCAGTAAAAACTGCATGTTAAACCTTTTAGCTGTGCCCTCCACATTGGGAAGGATGAGAAGGAACAGTCCATTGCAGACAATGTCTTACTCTTAGACAACCAAACCTACATCAAGGCTGCAGAGAACGAAACAGAAGAGTTTACTTTTCCCTCGGTAAATCTATGGATTCTTATTAAGCTAAGTTCAGAGCATAAGGAAGTCCTTCCTGTGGCGCCCATCTCCCTTCTCTGCCGCCACCATCCTCCCTGAAACTCCAGACCACTTCTGCCTCCCCTTTATTATCCCACTTATTTCTCTTTGCTTTAGAAGTGTGCTCTCAGTCATTTGTTTCCATCCAATGTTCCCCTCAGAGGAACTTGGGTTGGGTGGGGTGGTGAGCTCATTTCAGACCTTTTACTTATGAGGAAAGGAGGAAGAAAAGTCAACCTTTCTGGCCCAGCATCAGGGGGAAGCACATACAAGACCAAAAATTTTTCCTCATTAAGAGAAACCATCTCAAACATAACTTGGGTGTTTGAAGGTAAGCATCTCTGTCTCTTTATGAGTGTTCTAATTTAGTCTGGGCCACACACTTAAAAGAGAAATGGGTATGTCCTATGCCCCAGAAGGGTAGGAGATAAATTCCATCATGCCATCCTTCTAGTCCTGTGGCAGGTATAACTTGACAAATGGAGAAACAGCATCAAATAGCATTTGCATGACAGTCACTGAGCATTAGATTGTAGAGCTGCAATCACAAAATATTTTCTATAAGGGGCCAGATATTAAGTATTTTCAGCTTTGCTAGATATATGTCTCTATTACAGCTGCTTAGATCTGCTATTGTAGCATGAATGCAGCCATAGATAATGCATACATGAATGGGCATAGCTGTATTTTAATAAAGCTTTATTAACAAAAATAGATGTAAGGCTAGACCTAGCCCATAGGTCAAAATTTGCCAATTCCTGTTATAGAAAGTAGAAGGGAATATATATTCACGATTATCATTCTGTGGGCCAGTGAGGAATATCTTTATCTGCCCATCTCAGAATTTCATGACTAGAATTTTAACTTCTCCCTAATCTTATTCGATCCCTTTTCTTTATTCAATAAATATATTTTCAAAAATGACCAAGATTTGATCTTTTTCTTCAAGCAGTGAAATAATATTGATATAGGACATGGTAGAAACAAAAAAGAGGTAAATTAGAAGAATAAGAGAGCTTCATAGAAGAGGTGACAAAAACTGAATCTTAAAAGTTGCACTGGGATTTCATAGATTGGGCATCAGAGATTCTAGATAGAAGGAGGTCTGTGAGCAAAAGAAAAAGACATAAAAAACCATGGCCCATTTGGGAAAAGGTAGCTTGTTCTGCAAAATTTTAGTAAAAGGTGAAATGATGTTGTCATGGTAAAGTAAGGCTGGAGTAGAAGGCAAGTTAGATTACAGAAGTCCTTGCATACCGTGCTAAGGTGTCTGAAGTTTGGACTATCCCCTGTTCCCTGGATATGGAGTGGAAAGAAGTGGAATTGTGCACAGATAGCCAAATAGGGCACCGCAGCAGAGGGTTGAGACTCACTCCTGGGGCTTGATTCCTCACACTGCCACTGCTGTGTGGCATCATCCAACCTCTCTGTGCTTTGATTCCCTTATGTTGAAAAGAGAAAATTGATGATAAAAATAATGCTTACCGCATAAGGTTTTTATGAGAATTAAATGAATTCATATTTCTAAAGCCTTTGAACACAACCTACAACTCAGTAAGGTGCTAAGTAACCATTTGCTAAATAAAAAGAAACATAAATATTATAGCATTCCAGGAGACAAGGTCTGAGTCCAAATATTAGCCCTAGGGATGAAAAAGTGGAGACAGTTATGAGATATGATGAAGAGTTATATCTAAAAAACTGTTTATTACCAAGTGAACAAGAGAGACATGTTCTTAGAGAGGACTGAAAAATCTCAGCAGAGAATAGTTTTATGGTTTGGCTGTCTGGGTGGATGGTGCTATGATTGCTGGAATAGAAAACCCTAGTGAATGAGCAGAGTTGGAGAGAATACTGGACATGCTAATCATCGTTTCCTACCCACATTCCTTTATTTGGAAAACAATCTCTGTTTTCACAGCCTCTGGAAGGAGCATTTCTCTTGCATCGGGTGATTATCTAATTGATTACCTAAATTGGAGCATTTTATTGTGTGAAATAGGAAGCTGTTAATAGTTACTATGGACCAACGGGTCTGAACTGGTGCTCTCCAGAGCAAAGGGGGCCATATAGTCACCCTACCTGTGAAGCTCATGGTCCATAGGTGACTGGACCATGAGCAACCTCCTCACCTATTTTAGCCAGTAAGATCCTTTCTGAATAGAATCTGGGACCAAGAAATTGAGAGAGTCTTCATTTAGTCAAAAAATACTTATTGAATATTAACTATGTTCCAGGAAATGTTGCTAGCACTATTGAAAAAAGAAAAAATCCTGCCTTGTTGGAACTATAGTTTAGTCAAAGACTAGATTGAAAAAATGTTTATCTAATGCCAGCTAGTGGGTAGCACCAGGAAGAAAACTGAAGCGGAGCAAGGGGCTAGAAAGTGGTGGCATGCTGGTTTTAGTAATAGATTGGATGGTTAAGAATAGGGAAACGTTGAGGAGGTGATATTTGAGCAGAAATGTGAATGAAGTAGCAAACAGGTACGAGGGTCTGAGACAGGAATTTGCTTGATGTGTTTGAGGAAGAGGATGACTTAAGTGCAGTGAAAGAGGAGAATTGTAGAATAATAAGAATAGGTAGATGAGATAGTCAAGGTCCAGAGGAAAATGGAGGATGATCATTCAGAACTGGGACTAAATTTGGTTCCTTCCTTTGACAGACGTACACAACGGGATACCTACCTGATAGACATTTATCTAATTTCTTCATTGTCTCCTAATCACAGGTAAGTGTTAACAAACCTCTCCTCCCCTCCCTTGGCTTGGGGATGGGCAAGGAACCAGATTTGGACAAATGTATGGTGAATGAAGTCTGACTGGTATCTTCTTTAGAAGTTTCCCTCACTTTTGAATAGAACTAAATAAATTTCCCTTCTTTCACTAGATGCCTGGAATTGTAGCAGCCACCTTGTAACTAATGAGGGAACCAGCCTAAGCATAAGCTTAGGCATGGCAGGGAGGGCCAAGTGGAAAGACAGAAATAACTTGACCTTTAATGAGGTCATTGAGCTGCTAAATTAACCAACCTTATATTGCTACTTCTTGTAACATAAAATAACAAAATTTTCCCTAGAGTATAAGCCAAGTTTAGTTGGTATTTTTGTTATTACAGCGAAAAGCATCTTTAAAAATGCATATGGAAAAGCAATACCGAGTGCAACATAAAAGTTATGGCGTCACCAAGAAGGCAAGAGTGAACGCAACAAAAGCATGTAAGACTAGACAGGAAGCAACAACGAAGCAGAATTATTCTCACCTGGGGACAGGAGCCTGACTCCTGACTTTCCAGGCCAATCCCTACCTGCTGATTCTACTCTAGTACTCATCCCTGCATGCCCATGTGCTTTTTTGTTGTATCTTTATAGTAAATCCCTTTTTATTTGAATAAATTTCAGTAGGCTTATATTCCTTCCAGCAGAGCATCTTAATTTCACTTTTGAACATGTTGAGTTGGATGGACTTGTGTGTCTATCAAAGAGGCGATGTCTAACTTGAAGTTAAATATTCACATCTGAGTCAGAGGTAATCGTAAGAGAATATAAACATGTCTAGCCACAGAAACTGATGGGATCATCCAGTGGGGGTGTGCTACATGGAAGGGAAGTGGGCTGGGAGCAGACTAGAGTACTAGGGCTTAAGGCAACATTTGAATGATGGTCCTCAAAGGGGCGGGCCGAAGGAACTGGAATGGGATTTAACTGAGGGCATTTTTACCCCAAAACACATGCAACACCCACTGGGGCATTCTGTCATGTTGCTGGGCATTGAGGACCTCTGCACTGCAATGGGTGGGGGTGGGCAGAAGAAGTCAACAAAGGATGCTAAGAAGAAAAAGTCAAAAGGTAGAAGAAGACATCCCAACCCCGCCCCCAACCCCATTCAGTTCTCTCCATCGAAGCCAAGAATTTCTCATATTTTATGGATTCTTATTCTAATTTGCTTTGGTAAGTGCTGGGAAGGGAAGGGTTCCATCCAGAATGAGCCTCGGAAATAAACGTTTCCTGGGCAGACTCACCTCTGCGGCACAGCCAGTGAGCTGCTCCCATTTGTATCTGGGTACCCCGCTCAGAACACCTGTGTGTGGCTCAAATCTCTCATCTCAAGGGTTGGTGCTGGGACCATATTAGGAGAAGATATATTTTTAAATCCCTTAGAAAATAGCACTGAAAGTAATTGGCTCTTGGATCTCAGTAAAGCTTACTGGTTTGATCTATAAAAATATCTTTCCTCCCCCAACCCCTACCCATTGCCTTATTTTCTCTTCATGTTGGGAAATGATTTTTCATTTTATTTCCTACTTTGTTCTGTGAAGGCCTGTACTGATTTCACAAATAGGAAAGAAGAGAAAAATCTCTGTATTTGTTTTCTTGCCGTTGCTTAAATATTGATCTTCAGAAATTTATGAAGGATTGCCTGAGGCCTCCTAGGAAGTCAGACTCAATTGCAATTGTGGTTTTTCTTCTTGTTGCTTTGTATGAGTCATCAGGAATAAGTGTTTTTGTTATTTTTGATGATTATTTTTAAAATAACACTAACGCTTTTCTTGGAGCTTAATTCACTGCTGCAGAGGATGTCACTACCGCTTAAAAGGCTTCCTGGCAGTCATTGCTGTCTGTAAGCATTCGACAGAAGTTCTATGAAATCCACCTTTTTCATTATGCTCGGCACACATTTATTACCATGTTTCACTCTCCATACAAATTTACAAATGCCCAAGTTAATAGAAAACTCTTAAGTAAATATTTTTTCCCCAGTTGTTTTTAAAAGTCCTATGAGATTCTAGAAAGTTTATTTAAGAAGCTCCTTTGTGACCACGTGCCCAGTGGGAAGTCAACTCATGTAGCTAGAGGGTATGTTTCTAAGGAAAATTCTGAATTGGTAACTTCAGGTTGTTCTATGAAGCAAAATAATACCTTGCACAGTGTCTTCCATTGTTTTCTGCTTTTGTTTCTTTTACAGTGTGTAAAACTGGTTCTCACTTTTTGTGACGTATGCAAAATCAATGATGATTCAAAGTAATATTGTTTTAAAAAACAGTGTTAAATAAAAGAAAAATGCCTGGAAGTGCATAGGTAACGGGAACGCTAGAATGATGAGCACACTCAGGGGATTGTGAAAAATCAGTGGCAGTTGAAAAGGTTGGAAATACTCCCCACTGATCCCACACTCCCAGTGCCACGGAGAGAAGCCTACCCCAAGCAAGGGAGTGTTGGCTCTTTGTAGGGTTAGAAAAGGTTTCCTTTAAGTTTCTAAACAATATAAAAAAGTCAAAAGTGTTCAAGAGATATTTCTTTGCAGTAATGAAGGACAGAATGCCTTTCCTTTCAGATAATGAGATAACAAGACTGATAGATAGTTTGGAGTGTGGATCTTCTTCTGGTTGAAATTTCTAATGAATATTCTGCAGTTATGTTCAATATCTATGTAATGCATAGGCTCATCCCTGTTGTGTAAAGACATAATTAATTTCGAAGGTGGCAAAACTGGTACCAGAGGAAGGTGCATTTGATGGGTAGCTGATTCTATACATTAGTAGGATTTTCAATGTCATCCTGGGTTGACTTATTTCTATACTCTGTAGTAGGTAGAAATTAAAAATCAACTCCTGAACCTATGTCGAAAGTAGGATAAAATTTACAATCAGAGTAGTTTTGGCTATTTTCTTTATTTATCATTCATGAAACATTAACTATATAATACAAAAAATTTTTTTAAATATAGGAAGGAATCGCCATTATTCACTGTTTTATTTGTTTTAAGATGTGGTGCATTGCTCAATTTTCTTTTGTATCAAGAATATTCTCCCTCCCTCTCCATGTCTTTGTACTATGAGAAACTTTTTAAAAACTAAAAAATGCTACAATAAACATTTTTTAAAAACACTGTAAATGAATGGTTTTAGTCATCCTGAATTTTCAGTGACCCTTAGAATTAAGAAAACAAGATCCCTTACAGGCCAATAATTAAGGCCAATAAAAATTCCCCCTTCTCTGGGGAAATGCAGTAGCTTTAGAACCAACCCCAAACTTTCTATAAACTGGCATGTAAATGTGGGATTTTTAAACAAAAATGTTTAATTAGCAAGAATAAGAATTCAGGAAAGAACTATATCAGCTCCAGGGAGTTTGGGTTGAAAATTTAAGGAAAGCAGGCAATGGTACCTGACTTTTTGCATTTTGACTTACACGGGTTTATTTCGGGGGAAAAAAAAATGCTATCATGTGCTTTTAAAAATCTCCTTTCATCTCAGAGTCTTGGAGTGAAACTATCTTCACTGGAAATCAGAACACCTAGGTTTTAATTTTATTTAGTCAAAAGTCCATTTGGTTTCCATGTGTTTCAGTTTCTTTAGCTGGAAAACAGGGGTGGGAATTACTCTGTGTTTCACAGGCAAAGAACATGGAGAGGATAAAATGAGATAACTTAAGTGCTAGGAAACATTCTCTATAAACTCAAGCTATTATAGTTACTTAATATGAGTCTCTTCCCTGGAGGCTGTCAGCCAGGATTATTTGCCAGCTCAGCCTTAAAAATGTCAGGCATCACAGAAAGGGAAACCTATAAATGAGAAAGTTGGCTGCAGTCAGTCCCAGGGGCCTCTCTGGCACTGGTGCTGTGGGGACTCATGGTTTAATCAGTTAAACTTGAGTCGGGAAGTCAGCTCCCCTTCTGCTGCACCCTCTGGTGTCACAGAGGTCTTAAGCATCAAGCCAACACCTCCTGCTGAGCAGCAAAACGTTTGTGCCACCTGCCGTCATGGGGAAAACAGACATGCTGCTGGAGAGTGTAATCAAAGGAGAGGGAGCCCGGTCACTTCTGCCATCTCGCTCTCCTTCCACCTGGGAATAAAAGTGACAATTATTGAGCCATCAGAATGAAAATCTTTACTAGCCCTGCAGTGCTCCAGGTACATAGAATGACCTGCAACAATACAATTTTAGGAAGGGTACTGATTGTGTTATCTGTCTAATAGGAAAATGTGAACCTAGTTTATATTTTGTATTAACTCTGTCTCACGCTCTCTCACTTTTTTTCTTCTTTCACATGTATTCAACAAACATTGCTTGTCTATGATGTTCCAGGCACTGTTCTAGGTTATATAAAAAAAACAGGAACTGAATCAGAAATAGTCACTTACTCTCAAGGAGTCTACTATCCAGTAAAGGAGGGAAGATAAGTGGAATATAAAGTCATAACAACACCAAAAGATAGGTGTGTCTATTTGCATATAGCTATATAAAATGAATAACATCTTGGGGCTATTTTTATTTAATAACATCTCAGGGTACTATAAGAGGTAGAGAGAAGGGCCTGTGAGTTGAGATTCACTAATGATGAAAGGCAAGGCAATTTTAATTCTCAGCTATTATTAAAAAGGACTCCTCATGTAATGATCTATGGGCACTGTTATATGTTCTGGGGATACCACGGGGACTAAAACTGACAAAAATCCATGCCCTCACAATGCTTTCATGCTAGAGGGGCACAGAGCAGAGGGCAGGAGAGTAGCGAATGGATCCGGATGGGCCAGCAGGGAATATCCAGCACAACATGTCAAGTCCTTGTAAGAATTTGACTTTGTCTTTGCGTGAGATAGAGGTCATTGGTCTTTCTTACCATTTTCTAGTAAAAAAACGAATACGAAGATCAGAGCGACAGGGACTGGGATTCAAAGGTGACTTGACCCTGAGAAATTATTTTGAAGATTCTCAATTTCAAGCTTCTGTAATTTTTTTTCTTTTTTTCTTTTTTCTTTTTTTTATTTCAGCATATTATGGGGGTACAAATGTTGAGGTTGCATATATTGCCTTAGCCCTACTGGAGTCAGAGGTTTAAGCATGTCCATCCCCAGATGGTGTGTAGCACACCCATTAGATGTGAATATTCCCATCCCTTCCACCCTCTTCCCACCTGCCTGACATCCGCTGAATGTTACTAACATATGTGCACATATGTGTTACTCAACTATACCAATTTGATGGTGAGTACATGTGGTGTTTGTTTTTCCATTCTTGTGATACTTCACTTTGTAGAATGGGCTCCAGCTCTATCCAGGATATTACAAGAGGTGCTAGATTGCCATTGTTTTTTTGTGGCTGAGTAGAACTCCATGGTATACATATACCACATTTTATTAATCCACTCATGTATTGATGGGCACTTGGGTCACTTCAAGCTACACTACAAGGCTATTGTAACTAAAACAGCATGGTACTGGAACAAGAACAGAGACATAGACCAATGGAACAAAACTGAGAACCCAGGTATAAAACCATCCTCATATAGCCATCTAATCTTTGACAATGCAGACAAAAACATACACTGGGGCAAAGCTTCTATAAATTTTGATTGGATAGGGCTGACAGAGAACATGGGGAGGGAACCCTAAATAAAAACTTCTGATGGATTTGATCATCATCAGCTCATTGGGTACTTAAGAGTTATAATCATTTGCACAGCATTTTGGGGAAGTTGTTACAAAAAAAATATTTTTTAAAAATTGATTAATAGCACTTATCGTTTTTATTTCCTCTAATCTCCACAGATGAACATGTACATACATAGGCATAGACATTCATCCACACGAGTATTTTAGTAGATTAAATACGATGTGTAATAATGTTCAGAGAGGTACTATGGCACCTCTTTCTGGATTATGATGGCTCGTAAATATTTATCTGAACTGCCCCTTGAAGGCTTATGATGAGCTTTGAAACAATTTATGACGTCAGATTGCCTGCAAACTGGTGAGCAAGGGATATGGGCAGGAAGGGCGTCTGATCCATGAAGAATCAAGGAACTAGAACAGTTTGGACTTTCTCCTGCCAGAGGGCTGTGCCCGTGCCATCCCCTGTGCCTGGATCTCTCCTTTCTCCCTCTCTTCATCTGGGTGATTTGCCCATCCTTTAGTTTCCAGGTGATACATTCCTCCCGCTGGAATACTTTTCTGATAAAGGTTCTCCCATGAGACAGGGTTTGGTCTTCTGTTACAACTCCTGCAGCACTCTGAAGTCATGGAGTGAATGGCTGTCTTTCCTAACAGACTTTTAATGGTGGGGTAGGAGGGGTTGCTTTCGTTGAGCATTGTTTCCACCTGGTGTGCCGTGGCGCTACTTATCAACTTTGCAACTCACCAGCAAACTTCCTGTACAGACACTTAGCTGCCTTCTAGGAAAGGCAGGTCCTGGTAATTGAAAGGCAGTAGTTTGCTCTAGGGTGAGTATAAATGTGTCGGTCTGAGAAGGGAGCTGGCATTCTTCTAAATGATGTTGCTCAAGTGGGGGAGGTTGTGGGGCCCACTGGGGGGAAGAAAGGAATCAGTAAACGTGAGTGCTACAATGGGGTAGGAAATAGGGGACCAAGGGTCTTTGTAGAGTGGGAAAAAGGGAAAATTATACAGGAATGATTTCAAGCAGTTTGCTGAAGTGTTTCCAATGCAAATCCTCTTTTCCATCTCGCCTGTGAAATCATTGGCAGATTGTAAATTGCCCATTAATCCTTCTGAGAGGCTCTATTATTTATGGCAATCCTGAGAAGGGCTAAATTTTGTAACCGCATTGGCTCAGGAAAGAATGGAGACTGATATGGGGATGTGAGGACATGACGGTGACATTCCTTTGAGAGGCAGATGGAAAAATAGAGGGGATGGGAGAGAGAGAGGGAGAGAGAGCTAGAGAGAGAGAGAGATATTCTGAGGCCCTTGGGGAAGAAGATGATACAAAACTTACCTTTTATTTTTTCTCTCCTCTGACACCAAGAACAGAAAAAGATTCAGCCAGTCAGAGGACAATGACTTGTTTCTTCGTATGCAAAAGAATTTCTATGCTGTCCTATTTCCCCATGAGTTTTGAGGTGTTGGCTGACCAATCACCAGCATGCAGTCACTTGTTAGGGGATTAAGAGAGTGACCCTATAAGGTAATGGTAGGCTTGCCCTGCAAAGCTTAACCCAGACCTCTGCTTTCCCACATCAGAGGGCTTGCACTCCAGCCTGAGTCAAAATCTTGGAGCTTCCGTGTTGTAGCTATGAGGCCACTGGCCAGTCACTTAACACATGTGCCTTGGTTTTCTCACATATAATACAGCAGTGACAACACAATCTCACATGGCTATTAAAAAAATTAAAGGTGATAATATTTGGTACCTGAAGCAAAATCAGCATTTAGCACATGCAATTTTCCTTTCCACTCTGGAAAAAGTTGGTCATACATCTTTTGAACTTTTCTCTCTTCCAGTTTCACAAGCAAGAATAAATAATGCTAATTCTGATTGCGTTCCACTTTTCTTCCAGGTCTCAAGTTCCCTGTCTGTCAAATGAGATAATCTCTCAAAATCAGTCAGACTCCACTGTTCTTTGGTAGTAAGTCTAACATTTTTTGAGTGCTAGCTTACGCCAGGCACTGTTATAAGAGTTTTACTTGTGGTGAAATAAATAAATAAACAAATCTATGTGTTAGATAATATTATCACCAATATTTTACAGATGAGAAAGTTGAGATGCACAGAAGATAGAAAATTTTTCAAGGTCACATAGACAGTAAGTGGCAAAACTGGACTTGAACCCAAAAAGCCTATCATAGAATTCAGCTCTTTATTACCAAATAAGTATATCATATTACTTCTCTATGAGGAGAATGAAAGAAGCTCATCTCTGATTAATTAAAAAATAAGTTATATTGCTACTGCTTATATTTGGCAAGAGAATTTGTTATCCTGTTTAATATAAAATGGGATGCCTAGGTAGAGTCAGCTGCCATTTCTTACAAAAACTAAAATGGAAAGTCATCTTCCTCTTGCCTACTCAAGTGATGTCCATGGAGGAGCGGCGTCAGCAGCACCGGGGAGCTTGTCAGGAGGCAGAATCCTGGTCCCAAACCAGTACTACAAGATTAGAGTTATAAGATTTCAAGATGATTTCTGTGAACACGAAGTTCAGGAAACATTGCTTTCACTTCTCTGAACATCAGTGTCTTCATCTGTAAAATGAGGATCTTGGACATGAGATTTCCCAACCCCATTCTGGGGCTTGCATGTGGTCCCTGCTCCTGACTGGGACTCATGCTATCCATGCCTGTCGAATTCATTCCCTCTCTTCCACCTTCATCAATACCTAAAATACTTCCTTTGAAATGTTAGAAAAGTGAAGCTATTCTTTATGGAAGCATGGAAAACAGTTGCAAAACCTTCATATTTTACTAAATTGAGAATTCCAGGCAACCTCTTTAACTGGCTTACTGTTTGTATGGATTTGTTTAAATACATTGATCAATCAATTTTTTCATACTTTGTACTGGGAGTGCTTTTATAGTTAAACGTGTACCTGTCAATGTGGCTTTATTTAGGATAAATTAACAGGTACCTCCTTCCTTCAAAAGAGGATACAATGGCCTTTTTACCTTTGCATTCCTCATAATATCCAGGAAGGGTCCTTTTATTTTCTATTCTTTAGATGTTATTTTCTTACTTTTCTTTGATCTTGTTGACTAAAGAAAAAAAACTCAAGAATCGAAGCAAGTTTTATTCAGAAGTCTTACTGAGGACTGTGGACTGGGCACTATAGCCTGGGAGCGGCGGTTCCTTCCCACTGCTCCGAAGCAGCGTTTTAGCTCACAGCTTATATACAGGGGTGGGGGTTCAGTAAGTGCAAATCACATTAAACTTGCTCAGAAGTTACATTAAAGCAGAATCACATGAAGTTTAGGCATAAAAGTACATCTGGTTATAGATTACAGAGGCATAATAACTAGCCCCACCAGACGTCATCTTACGTGCAGGAAAAGGCAAGGACTGGGGCCGTCTATCTTTTAAGGAATGTAATGACTCAGGCAAGAGACACGGGGTGGGGGAGGGGGGGTGTGCTTTATCCTCCTTGTCTTCAAAACGTCTTTCTGGAGAGCTGCACATCATCACTGGGTCAGCGGCTCTGTGAAATTGTATTGGCAAGCAGAAAGAAACAAGCAAATATGTTGTCTTATATTTGCTACTTTGTCTCACAATCTATATGTTGTCTTCTAAAGGGACAATTTAAAAAAAAGAGAGAAAAAAACTGAACGTAATGTATATGCTTTATTTAAACAAAATGAAGTGAGCTAAGACATTTTCTTCAATGTTTTTCTAGCTTCCCATGCAAACTGGAGGGGCTTTGATTACAACTGCTAAACTGTCAGATAGGTTTAGGTTGCCTGGCAAGTGACCTGTGTCAGACAAGGCTGGTTCCATATATTGTGATAACTAGAGATAGAGACACGGGTGGGCAGGGGAGAGAAAGAGAGAGAAATGGCTGTGTTTACTGCAGGCATCTTTGAAACAGCTCCACCAACAAGTCATGACTGTATCCAGAGCCATCAGCTTGCAGACTCAGACACAAGGAGATATGCCTGTGTTTAGTCACAGAATTTTTCTTGACCACAATAGACCTGGATTTCTGACAGCAGAGGCTGTGGTAACAAGCTGACCTCATTTTCTCTTCTTTTTGCAGAGAAAATACATTTCTACAATACAGCAGTTTCCTTCTTGTATATTTCAACGAGGGTTTCTTTTTGGAGAAATCATTGTTACTATCTAATTTAACGTATCCTCTAACTAGCATAAGTAAGCACATAAAAACATAAAGAGAAGAATAAAAATTCTTTCATCTAATATTCCAGAGCTGATATTAATAGTTCTATTAATAGCATTTTTATAAAAACATTCTTTAGCTGTTTCAAAGAATTTTACGGCTTGATTGCTCTGATGTTGCCAGTGAATAGGGAGCATATTAATAATCAATGTCTTCAGATTAGTGCTCTTTACCTCCATCAACCCCATCTCAAACAAGTGATCCACAGAGTCCATTTATCTTTTCCCTCTTATTTCCAGCTAGTGAGAGGACAAGGATGTTTCTGTAAAATTGCCTGCAAATCAGCTGTAGGCAATTGCGCTGCTGGGAAAACAGCCAGTTTAACTCTGAAGGTTCCAAACTCCTACTCCAATACAGGCCAGTTTATTCTTAGAGCTTCTTCTCCAATCCCCACTTAAAAAATATTTTGAATGATATGGGAAATGATCTCTTATGATTTTGCTTTTTTTGACCTAAGTCACATAATTTACGCTTCTAATTTTCTAATTCCCTGTTCCTTTCACAAATGCCTTATTATATAATTAAAAATTCATGGGAATAAAAAGGACTTCAAAATTGCCCAGTACTAGAACTTCATAGAGATACTTGAAACTTCCATACGAGTTGACAAAAAGTAAGCAGACAGTTTAGGTCTTAATACTTCCAGGAAGACAAATTCAATTAACTTTCTCCTAAGGCTAGCTATTCCATCTTCCAACAGGAGATGATACATTGTTTTTCTCCCATGACTGCATAGCAAAGGCTAATATAGATGGTCTTCAGATGCCACCTAAATATTCTGCAGACTCTAAGTATCTCTTAAGTATTATTTCAGAAGATAGAATTATGCAATGTATTATATTAATTAAAATTAATTTCTAGAAAAGTTGGAAAACTCAGATATCACCTTATTTATTTTTGCAAATACCATGAAGATATTCAAAAGTAGATTCATGGTCTCCCAGAGCCCCTGGCCCAGAATCTACTACTCTGGCTTCCCTACGAATTGTTCTAGCCATCAGATTATTCTGTCTTTCTGGGACTGCTTTTTCTACTTATTGTAAATATTAAAAACTCCTTCCCAAAGTCATTTTTCTCCCACTGTGCAGTGAAGCATGTTGTTTGTGCCTGGCAGAATGAGCACAACGTGAGCAGAGCTTTGGGAGGTAGAGCCACAGGAACTTCTGCTCTTCTTCCTCGACAACATTTGATTTGGAATCTGGAGACTTGGTTCCTGGTGGGGCTAACAGCAACCTTTCCCCCATAATTAATTTCTGTAACTGCAGTTCATTAGCAAGAAGAATGACAGCGTTGAGACACTGACACTAGCTTGTGTGTGACTCCAAATCTCTATCACCTTATTTAAAGGTGGAATTGGCCATTAATGGTAATAATAAGTCAAACGTCTTTTAATATCAACAGCAACACAACCACCTTAAAATAATTCTGGTTGTGAGAAAACTAAGCAATTTAAAGGCAGCTCATGTTCCCTCTAAGTTTTTCATGGCTGCTACTGGGAATACTTGATAATTTATGAAGGCTTATACCATCAAATTAATTACATTTTCCGGATGCCACATGTCTTTTTTTTTTTTAATACCAGCAAGCTCTGAATTATAAGTAACAATGCTGTAGCTATTCATTCCTCCAGTTTATGAAAAATAATAGTTGAACCATCTTAGAAATGCTATTATTCCAGGCACAGTTAGTTAAAGGTGTGTCAGCATTTTTTTTTATTTCTCAACCTATGTATTTTTGGTTAAAAATTAAAAGACAATAACCCAGCTGGAAAACAATTTTTTCAGCAAAGTATGAAAAAGCATCGTTAGTCTTTTGTAACTAATTTGAGAGAGGAAAAGAGCTAGTTTCTGGAGCATTTGAATTTCCAGTGTATGGTTAGATAAATAGAGTTAGGGTTGAACAGTCCTCGAGAGTCCAATGCATTAATCCATTTTCAGAACCTGAAGAAAACTGTAGTGGAAAAAGGCAAGGCCACTACAGATAAGCAACCAAATAATGGCTAATAGAGCTTATAGTCCAGGGTATACTATTCTTCCGTTAACAGCTGGTCTTTCTTGTTAGATATAGGCTTGATATACTGCTAAACAAGTAGACAAAGTATTGGAGAAAATATTCCGGAATGATTAACTTTTAGTTTAGTATAGGAGTCAGAAGTCCTGACTATGTGCCGACTTAGTGAAATCTGACTCAACCTTTTCTCTAGTAAAATGAATATAATAATAGAATTTTTCATTTATTCAACACAGATGTATTGACTAGTGCAGTAGTTCGATGTGGCACAAAATAGCAGTCAGAAAAGGGAGTTTGGGAGTCAGACATACCAAGATTTGGGATATAAAATTTTGCTCTGCCTCTTGTGAGCTGTATGACCCTGAGCTAATTACATAATCACACCAATCATTAGTGGTATCATCTAAAACAGGGTTGAAAAACTAGACCCGTGAGCCAAATCCAGCCAGCTGGCTGGAACGCAGCCATGACCACTCATTTGCATGTTGTCTCTGGCTGTTTTTATACTCCAAGGTTAGAGCAGCGTAGTCTCAATAAGCACTGCATGGTCCACAAAGCCTAAAATATTTACTCATCTTGCCCTTCACAGAAAAAGTTCTCTGGCCCCTAATCTAGTAAGCTAAAATAATGATAATAGCTACCTCATAAGTTGGTTTTGAAAATTAAATAACATGTACATATTACTTAAGACGTTGTCTGGTACATGGTACAATTTCATTAATTTTTAGGCTTCACTGTCTGTATTTTGCCAGATATTAGGCTTGGTGCTAGAGGGACCATGACAAACAAGACATGGGCTCCATCGTCAAGGAGCTTAAACCAGCAATACGGTGTGGTAGCATCATGGAGTAGCATGGAATGCCCAGTGGAGACATATAGGACTCATATGCAATACCTACCTCTTCTCTATATTTTAGAATCCATGATATATAAAATGCTTTTATTTATTGCTTTTCTTTGCAAGCATATAAAACAACTTATAGATGACTTCTTGGTAATTAGCCTTGCAGTGTTTGTTTTTCCCTCCATCTTATATAACTGACGGATATTGTGATTGTAAATGGAGGCATGGGGAGGCTAAACAGAGAATTTGAACAGGACCATTGATTCACTTTCCTGGGTATGTAATCAAATACGGAAAGTAAGGCGTCCTATGTGTTTAACTTGCTGTGATATAAGACTTGATTAAGGCTCGATATTATTTTCTGCCCGGACATCTGGAAAGCAGGGAGGGCTTCGGAAGGCCTAACTGCAAGTCCCGTCCCCACTCTGCTCCTGCAAATAAGATCCCATAGCCAAACAACCATCCTTATCAAACAGACCTGGTGGACTTCCTGCTTATCCTTGAGTAGCAGTTTTCAGTTCCTTGATGGCCCATGGAATTATACAAACAGGCCAATCACAGCCACCCAAAGAGCCTGGGGGGACCCCATTGTCTTGATACTACAAAGCCTGCCTCCCACAAGCCCTGGTTGTTCACTCTTTTCCAGTTGCAACCTCCATGGGATTTTATGTGATGCGTAGTGTCCTTCTTCCCTGGGCTATGAGTGTATGCGACTAACTGCTGTCTATGTCACCAGTCCAGTGTCAAGTTTCATGTGTTTGGCCATCTCCATAACCTTAGGGTGGAAATCTCTCCCTCACCAATGTGATGAAGAGGAGGTGATTAAGACACTTGGCTCAATGTGTACCATGACATGTTGGAAACTCCTGGAGCTTAGTGCAACTGAATACTCATAAGGAGCGTTGGCACCTTTAAAACAAGGGAAAGAGCAGGACCAGAAGCCACTTAACCATAATAAAGGTGCAGGATGAGAAGCACTGCTGCTTCAGACTTTGTCCAAAGCAGCACAAAAAAAATTAGGTAAAATGGCTATGGAGAGCAGTTGCTCAGCTGGTTCCCACAGAACAAGCACAATGCTCAAAACTGCTTGCCTGTTGCAGTAACACATTTTTTTTGAGACGATATATTATGGCTAATATCTTTAACCGATTAGACAGCTAATGTCACCATTAATTAGTCTATTAACCCAAAGTAGGGAAGTGCTGAAATAATAAAAGAAGAAACTCTTATATCTAATCTTTATCCTTTCTTAACAGCTAAAATAACTTTTTTTCAATTAAGGATTTTTAGTACATCTATTGGTACAAACATAGCCATACTCCAGTTTTAGAACTTTTCCATAACCCTGCAAATTTTCCTTGTGCCTATTTGCAATTTATACACACTCTCACCCCTAGCCCTAGGCAACTACTTGTCTAATTTCTGTCTCTATAAATTTGCCTTTTCTAAACATATCATATAAATGGAAGCACACAATATGTAGTTTTTTATGTCTGAATTCTTTCACTTAATGTTTTCAAAGTATAAGTGTACCAGCATGTGTCAGTAGCCCATTCCTTTATGTTGCTAAATAGTATTCCATTTGTATGGACTTTGTTTATCCATTAACCAGTTAGATATTTATACTACTTTCAATTTGGGACTATTATGAATAATGCAGTCCTGAACATTCATGTACATTTTATGTGGACATAAGTTTTCACTTCCCTTGAGTAGAATCTTAGGAGTGGAATTGCTGGGTTGTATGGTTGCTTTATGTTTAACTTTTTCAGAAAGTGCCAAACTGCTTTCCAACTGGCTGTACTATTTTAAAATACTCTTCTTCAATGCAGTAGTCCCCCTGAGGGATATGTTCCAAGACCCCCAGTGAACGCCTGAAATTTGTATAGTACCAAACCTTACTTATATTATATTTTTTCCTATACTTGAGTACTTAGGATAAAATTTAGGCACAGCAAGAGATTAACAAAAATAACATATAAAATATAATAATTATAACATACTATAATAAAAGTTATGTGAATATTATAATACAAATTATGTGAAAAGTTATGCTCTCTCTCTCAAAATATCTTATTGTACTGTATACACCATTCTTCTTGTGATGATATGAGATGACAAAATGCCAACGTGATGAGATGAATGTTATAGACATTGTGACATAGCTTTAGGCTACTATTGACCTTCTGATGGTGCATAAGGAGGATCGAGAGCGGAGGCAAGATGGTGGACGAGAAAAACCGCCAGCTGGAGTGTCTCTGTAAGAAAAATAGATTTTAGATGAAAGTGAAAAAAACAAACAGGCAGACAAACACAGATCAGATGAGGCTTGGAAGGAAGGGTGCCTGAAACTACAGGAGACTCCACAGGAAGAAGTTGTGGAGCAGAACTGCAAGGAGAAAGGTATCGGCAGGGTCTAAACCCTGAGAGGCTTGGAGACCAGCAGCAAGGGTATGTGGAGCAGTTAAATTTCCCCTCCCATGCATCTCGGACTGCTGATGGGCTCCTGAGCTGCTGGAGAGACCTGCTGACACCAGCCCAGAGACAGCTGCTACAGGTGAGCGGTGAGCCTCTTATGGACAGGGCACCAGGCTCCCAGCTCCCTTGGGGCACCTCCCACCCCACAGACCAGAAGTGATCTGCAGGTGCCATATTGCTTCATTCTCCCCTTCTCAACTGTTACCTGCGGCTGCCAAGAGAGACAATTTAGCCACCACCCGGAGGCATCCACAAGGAATGGGACTTTTCCTTTTGGGGCCCTGCAGTAGACTAAGGGGTACTTGGACTGTGAGCTCCCTACCTACCAGTCCTCCCTGGTGACTACGGCAGAGTGGGGCAAATCCCAAGGCAGAGACACATTAATCCAGCTTTGGCACCCTGTGGGTGACTTGAGATGAGCACTCTTCTCCCTGGCAGGGGCAGGGATTGATCTCTGGGCCAGGGAACAGGCCTTTAGGCCAGATCCCATACACCCAGGTCTTGATCACATTGCCCAGGGGCATAGAAGGGACATTCGTGACTAGTCTACTGAGCTTTGTGTGCCTTCAGGGGCATATCAGAGTGGGTCCTAGCTGCAGCATGCTTGAGGGGCAACCCTCCTCCCATGGGAGGGCTGCACTCCCAGCTCAGTCTATGATCCTGGGCGGGGAAACTCCCAGCTCACATCACAGTCAGGAGAGATCCACTAGCTTGAGGTCCTGCCTGCTGGCAGAGGCCTGGGAGAATCTGCAGAATAGGGGAGGTGGAAAGGAGCGAGGTCTGTACCAGACTGCAGATCTCAGACAGCCCCACCCCCCCACACAGACTTTTTGGCTGAGTGGGGCCATTTCAACCCCTCCCTGGCAGCTTTGCCTGGAAGCAGAGAACAGACCTTTGACTCCTACTAACAGCATTTGTGGAGCTTGAGGGCAGGCTCACCCATCCCAGCTCCACCCTGCCTCACGCCCCTACCTGCCCCCAACTGAGGTGGAGAATAAGGGCACACCTGGAAGTTCCAGGGCCTCACCCACCACCTGAGGCACTAGAGTGCCTCTCCAGAGGAACTAGAGCTGGTTACAGTATCCAAAAATGACACTGCAGCTTGCTCCTCCCAGCAAGTGCCACCTACTGACAGGGAGGTCAATTTGCACCCCTTTTTGCTGCATTTACTGACTCATCATACAAAGTGTGGTCAATCTCACCCACAAACATCACCTGCTGGCTCAGAGACTAAACTGGGTATATCATTATCTAAATAAAAATCTAAAGGTAAGAAGCAACAGCTACTCCAGATGGGAACAAATCAGCTAAAGAATTCTGTAAGTACGAAGAATCAAACTGAAAACACAACCCCAAAGGGGAACACCAGCTCTCTAACAATGGATATTGATCAAACTGAGAACATTAAAATGACAGAAGAAGAATTTCATACATGGATTATGAGAAAACTCACGGATATGCAAGAGAAAAAATGGATACCCAACCCAAGGAAACCACACACACACACACACACACACACACACACAAAATCCAGGACTTGGAAGAAAAATTCACCAAAGAAATTGAAATATGAAAGAAAAATCAAACAGAACTTTTGGAAATGAAGAATTTATTCAAGGAATTCCAAAACACAGTGGAAAGCCTCAAGAATACGAAAGATCAAACAGAAGAAATAATCTCAGGGATTGAAGATAACACCTTTTAATTAACTAAGTTGCAGAGATAAAGCAGAGAAATAAGAGAAAAGAGCAAGGCCTATAAGAAATGCAGAATTATGTGAATAGGCCTAACATGAGAATTATAGACATCCCTGACGGTGAAGAAGAAAATGCACAAGGGTTGGATAAGGTATTTGAGGATATGATGGAGGAAAATTTCCCAGGCCTTGCTAAAAAATTCAATATCTTTCACAATAGAAACAAAGAAAATAAAATACCTAGGAATATATTTAACTAAGGAGGTGAAAGACCTCTACAGGAAGAACTATGAAACACTGAGGAAGGAAATAGCAGAGGACGTAAACAGGTGGAAAACCATACCATGCTCATGGGTCGGCAGAATCAACATTGTTAAAATGTCTATACTACCCAAAGTGATCTACATATTCAATGCAATCCCTATTAAAATACCAACATGATTTTTCACAGATCTAGAAAAAATAATTCTACACTTTCTATGGAACCAGAGAAGACCCCGTATAGAAAAAGTAATCTTAAGCAAAAAGAACAAATTGGGAGGCATCAAGTTACCAGACTTCAAGCTATACTACAAAGTATAGTAACTAAAACACCATGGTCCTGGCACAAGAACAGAGACATAGACCAATGGAACAGAACTGAGAACCCAGATATAAAACCAGCCTCATATAGCCATCTAATCTTTGAGAAAGCAGACAAAAAAATACACTGGGGAAAAGAATCCTCATTCAATAAATGGTGCTGGGAAAACTGGATAGCCACATGTAGAAGACAGAAACAGATCCACACCTTTCACCTCTCACAAAAATCAACTCATGGTGGATAACAGATTTAAACCAAAGGTGTGAAACTATAAGAATTCTAGAAGAAAATGTTGGAAAAACTCTTATATACATTGGCCTAGGGAAATAATTTATGAAGAAGACCCCAAAGGCAATCACAGTAACAACAAAAATAAATAAATGGGGCCTGATCAAATTAAAAAGATTCTGCACAGCCAAGGAAACTATCACAAGAGCAAACAACCTATAGAATGAGAGAAAATATTTGCATGCTACACATCCAATAAAGGGCTGACAACTAGAATCCATATAGAACTCAGGGAAATCAGCAAGAAAAAATCAAACAACCCTATAAAAAAGTGGGCAAAGGACATGAACAGAAACTTTTCAAAAGAAGATAAACTAATGGCTAACAAACATATGAAAAAATGCTCAACATCTCTAATCATCAGGGAAATGCAAATCAAAACCACAATGAGATATTATTTATCTGCAGTGAGAATGGCCTTTATCAAAAAGTCCCAAAACAAAAAATGTTGGCATGAATGCGGAGAGATAGGAACACTTATATACTGCTGGTGGGACTTCAAACTAGTGCAACCTCTGTGGAAACCAATATGCAGATACTTCAAAGAGATACAAGCAGAACTACCATTTGATCCAGGAATTCCATTACTGGGCATCTACCCAGAGGAAAAAAAGATATTTTATAAAAAAGACATCTACATTCGATTGTTTATAGCAGCACACTTCACAATTGCAAAGATGTGGAAACAACCCAAGTGCCCATCAATACATGAGTGTATTAAGAAAACATGGTATATGTATACCATGGAGTTCTACTCAGCCACAAAAAATAATGGTGATCTAGCACCTCTTATTTTATCCTGGATAGAGCTGGAGCCCATTCTACTAAGTGAAGTATCACAAGAATGGAAAAACAAGCACCACAGGTACTCACCATCAAATTGGTATTAATTGAGCAACACTTAAGTGCATATATAGTAATAATACTCATCAGGTGTCAGGCAGGTGGGAGGGAGGTCAGAGGAGGAGATGGGTATATATGCACTTAATGGGTGTAGTGCAAACTGTCTGGGGAATGGACATGCTTGAAGCTCTGACTCGGGTGGGGCAGAGACAATATGTGTAACCTAAACGTTTGTACCCTCTTAATAGCTGAAATCAAAAAAATAGAATGTAAACAAATAAAAATTTAAAAAAAGGAGGCGTATCATCTGCTTTGAGTGATCTTGTATCATCCAGTCACGACTGAGTGACTAATGTGACTACGTTGGACAAAGGGATGATTCATGTCCCAAGGAGATGGAGCACTAAGGTGTGAGATTTAATCATGCTACTTAAAACAATGTGCAATATAAAATTTATGAACTGTTTTTTTTCTGTAATTTTCAATTAAATATTTTTAGATTGTGTTTGGCTGCGGGTAACTGAAACCATGGAAAGCAAAACTGAGGATGGGGGGCTCCACTGTACTTGCTATTGACTTGTCTTTTTCATTATATCCATTCTAATGGGTTTATAGTGAAATGTCTATTCACATCTGCTGCCCATTTTTAATTGGGTTGTTTGCCTTTTATATTGGGTTCTAAGAGTTCTTTAAATATTCTGTTTATGAGTTTTTAAGTCAGATATTTAATTTGTAAATATTTTCTCCCATGTAATAGCTTATCTTTTTAGTTTCTTAATTGCATTGTTGGAAGTACAAAAGTCTTTCATTTCAACAAGGTCTAATTTATCAATTTTTCCTTTATCGTTTGTGGTTTTGATGCTGTTTCTAAAACTCTCTGCTTACTCTAAGGTTAAAAATATTTTCTCTCTGATTTATGTTTTTAGCCCTTACATAGGTCATTATAAATTGTGAGTTAAATTTTGTTTGTAGTTTTAGATGAAGGCCTTTTTTTTGTATTGGCATGTAGATAAATACAATTGTTCCAGCACCATTTGTGGAAGAGACTATCCTTCTTCCTTTTGAATTGCATTGGCATTTTTGTTGAAAATCAATTGACCATAAATGTAAGAATGTATTTATGGACTCTTAAGTCTGTTCCATTGATTTATATGTAATACCACATCGTCTTAACTACCGTGGCTTTATAGTAAATTTTGAAATTGGTAGTGTAAGTTCTCCAATTTTGTTCTTTTTAAAATTATTTTGGCAATTCTAGGTCTTTTGCATTTCTATATATACAGCTTAGGATCAGCTTTAAAATATCTATTAAAAAGCAAGCTAGGATTTTGATAATGATTGTACTGAATGTATAGATCAATTTGAGGAGAATTGCTATTTTGACAATACTGAATCTTCTAATTCATGAACGTAAGTTATCTCTCCTTTCATTAATATCTTCTTTAATTTCTCAACAATATATTATAGCTTCAGTGTACAAATCTTACATTTTTGTTAGCTTTTCCCAAAGTATTTTATTCTTTTATCTTAATTTGAATAAACTTGGTGTATTTATTTCATTTTGGATTATTTATTGCTAGCATATAGAAATATGATTGATTTTTGTATTTTGATTTTTTATTTCATGACCTTGCTAAACTTAATTATAGTAATTTTTGTATTTGCTTGAGATTTTCTACAAACAGGAGCCTGTCATCTGCTAAAAATGAGTTTTACTTCTTCCTTTCCTCTATGGATCCCTTTTTTAACACTTTCTGTCTCTTTTTTTATTTTTCTTTGTTGCACTGGTTATATCACTCCCCACAATGATGAGTAAAAATGTCAAGATCAGATATCTTTGCCTTGTTCTTAACCCTAAGTGGAAAGCAATCACATTGTCTGTCACCATTAGTATGATATTAGCTGTGGGTGTATTTTCAGATGCTTGTTATCAGATTGAGGGAGTTCCCTTCTAGTTTGTTGAAAGGGTTTTTTAAAAACATAATTGGATATTAAGATTTGTCAAGTGATTTTTGTCCATCTATTGAGATAATCATGTGGTTTTTGTCCTCTATGAATACGGTGTATTCATTAACTGATTTTCTTATTATTAAACCATCTTTGCATTCTTGGGTAAAATATTACTTGTTTGTGGTATATAATTTTTCTTATGTTGCTGGATTGTGCTTGCTAATATTATATTAAGGATTTTTCATCTGCATTGGACTCTAGTTTTCTTTTCTTATGACGTTTTTGTCTGGTTTTATTATCAGGTTTTCGAGGAATCTGCATACTGTTTTCCACAGAGGTTATACTAATTTGCAGTTTCACCAACAGTGTATATTAATTTGTTGTTCACCACATCTATGCCAACATCTATCTTTTTTAATTTTTTATTAGTGGTCATTCTGATAGAAGTAAGGTGGTATCTCATTGGGCTTTAATTTGCATTTCCCTTATGATTAGTGATGTTGAGCACTTTTTCATATGTTTTTTGGCCATTTCTCCATCTTCTTTTGAAAAAAATCTTAGGGAGTAGGCAAGATGGCTGACTAGAGACATCACTTACCAGACTGTGCCAGAGGAAAAGATTGATATCAGATAAAGGAGAGGGGAGAAAGGACACAGCTCAGGTGTAGTTCAGAGGAAGAAGTACTAGAGCCTGCTGGGGACCTCATGGAGGAAAATTGGGAAGCAAAGAAGAAAAAGGAAAAATAAAAAAAAGATATTGGTCAGGATCACACCCAGAGCAGCAGGGAGCCCAGTGAAGGGGTAGGATGGATCACTTTCTCCCTTCCATACTCCTTTGGTGATCTGTGGGCTACCAAGTTACTTGGAAGATTTTCCACCCCCACAAGCCCAAGCTCTGTGACAATTGCAGGGAGAACTTGCATGATTCTAGAGCTAAGACATTCCGTGGGGGGTTCCCTTCCAAAGAGAGCGACTGTAGAGGCCTGAGAGCTGGCTTTCTTCCATTCAGACTCTTATCCTCCCCCGTCACCCCGCCACCGACTGCAGCCGGTGGAGCAGTTTGAGCTGAGAATTTGTTGAGTAGTTCCCTCTCCCCAGCTGGTGTGTCTTCCAGTTTGAGGTTTCCACAGAGAGTGGGGCCCATACCTTTCCCCTTGAGGACCTGCAGTGGACCCAGGATGCCCAGTCTGGGATCTCCCTGCCCACACTTCCTATAGATGAATTCCTGGGGTCAGACATGCAAGCTGGATCCTTGTGCCCTCAGGACTCTAGTGGGTTGCTAGGGGATGGGGGGTGGAGGTGGAGAATTGGAGCTGGACTAGGGAGGGGAGAGAGCCCATGTGGGTGGAACTGAGGAGAGAATACAGTGGGGGTCCGAGAAGCCAGGATCTGGGGTAGTGCCAATCCCCTTCCAGGAAAGCCATGTTATCAGACTACGGGGGTCCTCTGGTCGGGAAGATCCCAACCCCCCACGCCATAAAAATTGATTGGGAAGTGTTCAGGCACCCATTTGCAACCAGACACCAGATGGCAGGGATAATGCAAAAGTGATGGAGTTCACTCTCAATAGCCAGTTAGGGAGTTACGACCCCTTCCTCAGGAGTAGTCATCCCAGTTTGGAAAGCCTGCCTTGACCATTCTCCTAGCTGCCAGGAAAATGACTTTTGAGGCCTGCAAAGGCTTTGCAAAGCCTTCCAGGCTCACCCAACCTAACCACACCTAAGAACTGGCCTAAGTTTTAAGAGAATGGTAGCCTTGGTATGTCTGGTACCTCATATCACCATGAGATGGGAGACTCACAAGAGGTCACCACTTTCTGATAGAGTACAGGAAATCCTTGATAGATCTGGTGCCCTGGGGGATCACTCAAGGAATACCCATTGGTAGGAGGGCTGAGAGATCTCTTAAAGGAAAGAAGAAACCAGGCAGGCTGAGCTTCACAAATATAGAATAGATATTTGGTGAAGAGTATTGATTTTGATTACATTGTCTACCATATGAATATACTTCTAGCTTCAATTTTCTGGGACATCTGAATTCTAGAGAATTCAGTAAATAAAACTAAAAAATCACTTTCACTGAAAGCCACAGCCTACTATGGCCTAAACAACTCTATTTAGGAGTGTTTCTAATAGTGTTACAGAGAGGAACATACTATCTTCATAATTCTGCCACAGAAAAGGACTCAGTGAAGAACTCAGACAGAAAAAAATCTTTCAGTTCTTAGGGGAGGAGGAGAGAGAGCAGCTGCAGGGGCTTGAGGAGCAGGTTAGTGCCCGTAGGTCCCAGAAGAGCAGTGGGTCCTCAGACAGGAGCTCTCCTGTGTCCACAAAAGTGTGGAGAGACTGTGGTGCCTCATGGACCAGTGGCAAGTCATTGTAGAGCACCACGGCTGCCATGGGAGTGGACTTGTTCATGAACCCGTGGGACCTCCTGTGAATAGCTGAAGGTGTGGAGGTGCAGGGAGGAGCTGGAGAAGCTGAAGTGCTGTTGAAGCCACGATAGGGATCGTGGCTTAATGAAACTTCAGTGCAAATGTTTGTACAGTCTCATTTGTTACCCACTGGACAACAAGGCCCATGGAAATTTAGGGTTCATAAAGAGATAGTTCAGAATGAGAAGGTCAGTCTCCTCCATAACTGAGTGTAGTTGTGAGTATTGAGAAGAAGCTTGCAAAAAGAGCATTCAAATTCATCAAGAACAAGGTCAGGCTCACTAAGGAAACATAAAACCTCATGAAAGAGCAAGCCTACAAATGTGCTCCTTTTTGTCTACAGTTTCTCTCCTTCCGAGTGGAGGAAGCACTGCGGCAATTATTTTAGTCATAAACCACTGACATATGGTTAGCAGAACATGTAGAAGCCAACCTTAACCTTTTCATCCTCCAGAAACAGTTACATCTATTTCAATTGAATTAGCATGAATATATATGCACCTTAAAAATTTCTGTTAACAACACTAACCGCTCTTCCTTGTACTGTGACATTCCTTTCTCTATCCATCAACACTTTTCGAATCGTCACATTTTGTTCTGCCAATTTTCAAAAATTCCCCATCCTTTTCCATTCTTTGCATTTCCTTTCTCACCTCACTCACTTTTCAAAATAAAGAAGAAGGAATATTTATAGAAAACACACACACACACACACACACACACACACACACACACACACACACACCACACAACATCCCCAAATGGTTTTCCAAATAGCAAAAATAACTTTTACTTTTTCCTTTGGGTAAGCATGTTATTTAAGCTCTTTATTGTATAGAGACTCAATCTCATGTTAATATTTTACTGTGTTCGGTTTAATGTTTCAGGGTCTGACTCTAAAGCTTGGAAAGATAGGGAAGGTATCATCAGAGATGTTTGGGCTTTGAGCCAAAAAAGAGAATCAGACTGCCACATGAAACAAGATTCAAAACTGAGAGCAGGACTCAGCTGCAAAGCATATGTTTTGAGAAGAAAAGCACTTTTCTTCTTTGTAGTAACATTACCTTTGATACAGTCCCCATTTTGGCAGTCTTGACTAATAAAGTGTATTTAACAAAAGCAATCTTGTGAAATTCTTGGTTTTCATCTTTCTGTGTTTTAAATTCATCAGATTCAGAAGTGTCCTTTTCAGAACATTGAGGTTAGTGGTCTTTAACAAAGATTTGTAAGGTGCATATGTGCTGATGTTAAATCAGATGAAACAGACTTAAGTGTTTCTGGAGGATAGAGAGGTTGAGGTTAACTTCTGTCCATTTGCCTAACCGTATGGCAGTGGAGCATGACAAAAATAAATAGAGCACAAAAGTACAATCCTTAGTGAGACAACATGATTCCGTTTATTACCAAGGTGAAAACAGAGACCAGTGACTGGCCACCCTGCTGCACGATTGCATTTTCTGCTACATTTGTGCTGCTCCTATGAACTAAGAAGCTGGGTCATTCTCCTATTATGTTAGACAAAGTACGCAAGTCATTGAAGGCCTTCCAGGTAACAACATCTGGGTGATACTTCACAGTACAAAAAGGGCCTCAAGGAACTGAGCCTCGAGTACTTGCACATCTGTTTCAGGTTTGAAAATATGGTGTTCTCCTTTTGAGGATGTCCTTGAAAAATTTTTAGTTGCCAATTGCAAATTTTATTCACTTGCAAAAGTATTAATATACCACTGCAAACATTTTGTGAGCAACATTTTAAGGGCTGTATGCTTCTTGGAGGGAGTATATTTTGGGTATTGAGCACATAGTTCCCTAATATAAAATATATGCTGTTGAAATGTGTATGTATTTCATAATTGCTCCATGAGCAAGATCAATTATACAGCATTTTCCATTTTCTGATGTAAGAATAATTAAACATGTCCTTTCTGAGTTCTATTCTGGTTTAGTAGCTCCTGAAAGTTTTTGGACCTAAAAGAAAAAAAAAAAGATAAAATTAATTAAGCAATTGGCTTGGTGACAGTTAAATAAAAAAATCACACCATCTATTGATACATTTGGGAAACTTGGTGCTATCATGGGACTGAGTCATATGTGGGACTGGAGGTTAAACACCTGTCTTATAAATGGGTCTTTGGAAGCTGCTTAAAATGAAATAATTCATCTGGTGAGTTAACTGAGCCTCAAGTCAGCCCCATGAATGCTAGATTTATACTTGCTGTCCAAATTAATTACCTCCAAATGATAGCCTGAAATGGGCCAACCATTAGTAATCAGACTTGATTCTACTTGGGCAAGAGGGACAGAAACCAAAAGAACACAGCAGCCAAGTGAAGAATGAGAAGAGTGAATATTCTCAATATAACAACTACAAAATAAATCCGAAAGTCTCTGGCACAGTGGCTGTGACTCACCTTCTATTTCTCTACAGATCCATTTATCTACACAGAGAGTTTTTACTGCCATTGTAAGAATTTAAAGGAGTTCGAGAGGCCATAGCTATACACCACACTTGGCTGTGATGTCTGTCTGATATGTTTTTCGGAGTTAAAATAAAAATCACATGCTTATGCTTTCCTGTTTCATTCATAATATGTAGGTGTTGTGCTAAATAGAAACTTCAAGTGGTCAGATATGGTAACTACAAATGTCATAGAACAGAGCTTCAAAAACCTTAAATAAATGATTCATCCATAAATGGAAGAAAGCTGGTGTCAGGATTAAAGCACTAGATAAAATTTCAATCTAGGCTGGAGGATGAAGTCAATAATTGGCAGGAACCTAAGACTTAGGACTGGGTTCCAGGGCTAGGGAGGAACCGGAGGCGATGGGGCAGGGCTCTGCAGTCGGTTACCTTTCCCTTTGAAGACTGACTCTGCAGCTTCCCTAACCTTCAGCTTCCTCACCAGCCATTTTCTGGCTTTTTTCTCAAGTCAACCTATGAGATAATCACTCCTATTATTCATAGTTTACAGGATAGAAAAGTGAGGCCCAGAGAGGTTACATATCTCACCCTGGGTAACATGGTGTAAGTGAGGACTGGGCAGGACAAAGACCCAGGCAGTCTGACCCACTGCCCATGTTCTCAGCCACCATCCTCATTGCCTCTCAATGATGTCAATAATTAATAGCACGTTCAGCAATGTCGATAATTCTAATGATGTGATGTTGAAATTCCAAGTTATATCTCAACCCAGAAGGGCATCTGTCATTACTAAGCTTACCAATACAGGTTCCTAATTGTGCAGATCTGATTTTTAGAAGAAAAGATCCTGAGTTAGAATTATAGTTTTAATATTTAGTGTGTCTGTTCTTCTATTTAATGACATTTTATCATTATTAAAGTGATAAATGGTCACTTTGCAAACTTGAGACAGTCAAGAAATTTATTAAGGAAATGAGAAAATTTTCACCTACTCCTGTTTCGTAGAAATAACTGTTTTTAACATTTTGTTGGATCATCCTATTGTATATGTGTTAAACATGTGTTTAGGGTGTGTGTGTGTATGTATGCAAATATTGTAAAGATATTTGCCTAAGATCTCAGGAAACTAAGTAGTAAAGCCAGGGTTCAAACCCAGACCTATCTGATACAGATTTTTGAATATATAGATAGATGTGTACATATCTAAAAATGTGTATCTATATGTATAACACGTATAACTGAGATTTCACTTAAACACCATTGCTATTTATTTGTATTATGCATCTAGTCTTCAAAGACCATTTTCACACTTGCATTAAGTTTATAACCATATTGGAAATTACGTAGACTCTGTTCAACCCATCTCATGCCCACCCCACAGCTTTTATACCCATAGTCCCCCATTCTTGAATTTCTTATTTTGATTTGTGTCTTAATTTATTAGAGCCTATATTCAAACAGTTGTTTTCAAGAACAACTTTCAGGAATTATTTAAATATCACATTTTCTGATCCCCTTGGATGTCTGAAATATCGGGTACATACAAACAGAAATGAAAATTCTAAATATATATCCTATGTATTCCACTGGAACTGATATCCTTGCTTCTCATCTTTCACTCAGAATCTCCTTACCTTGTTCCTCTGAACTCTATATTAAGTTATTAAATCTGTCCTCTACTTTACAAAACTCATTTTCTGTTATATCCAGCATGTCATGGAAAGACAACACTATAATTTTTAATCATGGAATCATGTCTTTCACATTGTACAAATTTTCTTATCCTTGATCCTTTTCTCTTTATGATTTAATACTGTATTTTATTTGATTTAATGTTCTCTTATGTGTATAAGAGAACCCAAGTTAGAATTTAAAAACAAATCAAAGTTTCCTTGCCTTGTAGTAACTCCATTTCAAAGGAAGACACCTGTGATGATCTCAGAATTGTCCCTTTCTTTTTAACTGTGATATAGTTTCAAAGCATGGTGATTTCTTCTTGCTCATCCTTGCATAAGGCAGTCTATGTTTACCCAAGATTGATTTAAAATAAATCTGGAGTTGAGATTGATGTTGGCTTCTATCCAATTCTTTTATTTTCAAATGAAGAATGTAAAAAACTAGAATTACCATAATTTTATTTGACTAGCATTGGTATTCTGCACCTGGGGGTAGTGGAAAGAGAGTTTGAGTCAGAACACTGGGCAATCATTGCAGGTGACTTTGCCTCTGGCCCAAAGTACTATCGCATGTTTGTTATGGCCCATGCAAGTGAGCCCAGTGGCGCCTTGTCCAGAAGTTCTTTGTCCAGAGGTGTCCTATTGCTTTTATGCAATGCATATTTTCCCATTGTGTGGTGCTTGGTCTGCTCTTGCCTCTAGCCCTGTCTTCTCTGATTTGAGGGCTGTCAGGCACATACTGCTGAGTCTCCTGTATCTGCTTTCTAGAACTCTTTCACCACAGGATAATTAAACAACTATTTAATACACTCAATCCACTATCTTGCCCAGAAGTTCAAAATTGTGGTACATATATTTTTTAATTTAATTATAAAATATGACATGGGAGTCAGATAACCTGGGTCTACTTTATTAGCTATGTGCCTTTGGGAAAATTATCTCACTTTTCTGATCCTCAGTTTCCCAATCTATTAATTGAGGGAAGTTATTTTCTCCTCTGCGGGGCTGCTGTGAGGCTTCTGTGAGATACCGAGTCACTGCTTGTCTGTGGCAAAGGTCTCGGGGCAGCAATGGGATTGTTTCCTAGTGAGCCAGATTCCTACGAGCATCCTTTTAATGCATGCCAGGGATCCGCCACTCCCAATCAACATCCATCCCCTTCCTTATGGATACTGTTGTACTTTGCACAGCTCTTAGCACTTGTACTCAGTATGGTCTCAATAAGTACTTAAATCTACTATGATGTACCTAATTTTGGGTGCCTTTGGGGATGTAGTGAATCATCTTCTGAGGTAGTTTCTCATATCCTGTATATAATTAGCTCTTTCCCCCTACAGATGCACTTTAATAGGGAAAGAATTTTAAAAATAAGACCTTAAGGAGTGAGGGCCTGGGGAATAACTGAACCGAAGAGAAAGACTAAGGAACATTCCTCGTGTGAACACGATGCAAAGAACAGGCGGTCCTGCATGTCACCCCGTCACCTTGTCTGCACACACGCCTTGTTCCTTGTGAGATCAGTACCAATGTTGTCCCGTTCTGAGCGCTAGCATTAATCCCTGTCCTAAACAGCCTTGGAAATGGAAGGCAGGTGAAGGAAAAGGTGGATTTCATGAAAATGCTTCTGTCACTAAACACTTTTCTGTTTCGTTTGTGCTGAATCCTGTCAGTACTCAACCATATGGTGTTAAAAACACTCTCTAAAATGTGATTTTTAAAAGCTACTTTGCAGTTATAATGGGTAATTGTGATCTGCTTCACAGTTAGAAATGAATGAAAGTGGCTCCTGTGATATCACCAAACTTCAAAATGCATTAGAGGAACAGGAAGAAGGAAGGAAGGAAGCTGATCTCTACTCCCATCTTTCTATAAATCAAAATGGTTACTTCTAATAGTTGAAGTCAGAAAGGAACACTAGGGCAGTTGCTTCTAGTCATTGCTAGTCCAGCAGACTCCTGAGCTGTGCTTTTGTAACTGTCCCTCTCCGTGGCTCCTCGTTCCACCTTTAAAGATGAGTCTCTGTGTCTAGACTTCAGGGCATCTTAACTTCCTTCTAACCACAAAACTCATCTGCAGCCACAACTGGGGATTGCAGAGGCTCCCTCCGGTGGGCACTCCAGCCCTGTCCATTAGGTAGGAAATAGCCAACATTAGCTGGAGCAGTTTGAGTTTGATTAACTGATACTCTACATTAAGAAGAAAAAAAAAAAATAGAAGCTGCCCAAATGAGCTGGGTTATCTACGTGCTTAAACATCCTAGGAATTATTTCTCTACCTCTGCAGCAATTTGTGGGGCAACCTAACCAGATCATTCCCCTTGACTTCATGTTTAGAGACTGCCGACAGAACCTGGACTACATCTGCCCATCCCTCTCTCCAAACATTGGAGCTATGAGGGTGCCAGAGGGCAGTATTTCCAAAACACCCCGGCTTGTTGCTGCTGATCCAAACTCACATAGCTAGTCGATCTCAGCTTTGTGATCTTTAAAATGAAGGCAATGGACTAGATGCCCTTCAAAGGTCTTTCTGGCTTTGACATTTTATGAACTGATGACATGTAAATTTACTCAAACATTAGTTTGCATACTATTTGCCATCTTTCTGGTGAGCAATAGAAAGTTAGCACAAGTCACAGACATAACAATTACAGAAACTCTCACGCTAACACTTTGGAAGGGAAGCTCAGACTAAGCCCACCCTCATCCCCAGATGTAGAGAGAGGAGCTTTTATTCCCCTGTCTGGGTTTGGCTGTCACTCCAGATTCTGCCTTTAATCAGCTAAACGACAATGGCAAAGCTACCTAAAACTTTGAACCGGTTTCCTCGTTTGTAATGTGAGAGCCAGTTTGTTGTAGAGATTAGAATCCATGTATGAAAAGTGCCTGGAACACAGTAGGTTCTTGGTAATTCACAGACAGAAGTCTGCTCTGTGACGTGGGGCAATTCCCACCTCCTGCCTCTCTGCTTCTTCACCTTTCATGAGCAGAGCAAGAGACGGATGAGCTCAGAACCAGGTCTGGTCCCCAAATTTTCAGATCATTGCAGAGCCCTAAAAGACTGCTTCTACAAAATATGTTCTGTTTATTTGACACATTTCAGTTTCATTTCCTCAATTTGTGTTCTCCTACAGTTTTACTTTCTGAAACAGTTTGTTCTGTGACAAAAGGTTTGCAAAAAATACAGGGATAATTGCTAAAGTTTCTCTCTTTTTGACAGTAATTCAATGCCTTTAACAAAATTTATAATCCCTTTGTACCTAAATGTTTATATGTGTTGTTAAACCATAATGTAAAAGTATATAAACATTTTCACATGTTCTACCAGATCAAATATGGTACGTATGATAATAATTAGAACCACCAACCTAACATATTGTGAAAAATGCCACATATGCATTTAATTATAGTTTCTGATTTTCAAGCATGCATTCAGGGAAAGGAGGAAGTGGCTTTCTATTTAACTTCTTCACTGCTAACAGAACATGCATGTGTTTTGGCAAGTTTCCTAGGGAACATCTGTCTAAAAGGGAACATTGGGGAGTTAATTGACATCTACCAAGCCTGGGCAACTGCTGTACAGCCCATGCTGTCTCCATTAAACTTCTTAACTGTGTCTCCTTTAAGCAGAGTCACAAAACATACTATTGATTCAGCTCTTTGAATAAAAAAGCAGATCACAAGCAAAACTTAAACTGGTTTATTTACAGAATAGCTTTATGAAGTCGGTAAACAATTTAGCCTCTTTCTCCAAGAGAAGTTTTTGTAAAGGAGGCCGATGCGGGGGTGGGAAAAGGGTTATGGGGAGGGGTTTGTAAATGGTTTGTGAATATGTTTCCAATGGCTCATACCAAAGGAATGAATGGAAAAACACTCCTTGGAATTTAGTGGTGGGGGTGGAGAGGGCTATAGATGGGATGGAGAATATGACAAACTAGCATTTTGACATTGCCTCATTTCTGGTTGGAGGAAGCATGATTAAAAATTTGAAAAATAATAAAAAGCCCAACTATTTAGAGGAACTGGCTAGAAAGATATACAATCATACACCCCTTAATGACAGGAGTATGTTCTGAGAAATACATCATTAGGCAATTTCATCGATGTGTAAATAAACATCATAGGATGTGCTTACACAAACCTAGATAGCATAGCCTACTACACACCTGGGCTATATGGTATAGCCTGTTGCTCCAAGGCTACAAACCTGTACAGCATGTTACTATACTCAATACTGTAGGCAACTGTAACACAATGGTGAATATTTGTGTATCCAAACATATCTAAACATAAAAGGAACAGTAAAAATACAGTATTTTAATCTTATGGGACCACCATCATCTATACAGTCCATCATTGACCAAAAAGTTGTTATGCAGCACATGGCTGTACATAAAGTGAGACTAAGTCTTCCCTTTATCGTCCAGGTTTGATAAAGAATGCGCTAATTGTTTCCACATGAAGACTCTAAATGATAGAATAAATTGTTTGTTGCTACTTGGAAACTTAGTGGCAATGACAGAATTTGAACTCAATGCCTTGCTGTAAATCTTGATACTAATTTTTTAAAAGTGCAGGCATAAATTTTTCCCCATTTCTTAGTTAATCATGCCACCACAAGGGCCCCGAAGACTATGGTGATGGGTAAAGGATCAGACATAGGGCAACCAGATAAAATACAGGACACTTAGTTCAATTTGCATTTCAGAAAAACAAGGAACAATTTTTTGTTCGCTAAATCTGGCAACCCTAGTCAGACAATAATCTAAAATAAAAGAAAAGCCACAAGGCAGAACCAGGAAAGCAAGCCTGGAATAGGACTGATAAAATAGCAAAGCTATAGAGAGAAATCACATAGGTGGGTAAACGTGGCAAAATACAAATTCCAAAGAAAAAGCAGTGGTGAGGGGTGCCGGATGGCTGGTATAAAAGAGTCAAGAACCGGAAGATTCGCAGACTGAGAATAAGGAAGAAAAGCAAAACAGAAGAGAGAAACCAGTAACTTAGACACGGCACATGCGAGGGGGCCGTGGCCAGAGCAGTTGCACTAGTGTGCTGGGGCCGCCAAGCAGTGTACAAAGACTGGGAGCCTTATACAACAGAAATTTATTTCCTCAAAATTCTGAAGGCTGGAAATACCAGATCAAGCTGTCGGCAGGGTTGATATCTTCTGGGGCCTCTCTCCTTAGCTTGGAGGTGGCCACCTTCCTCCAGTGTGTTCTCATTGTTGTCCCCCTGCATATGTCAATGTCTAAATCCCCTCTTCTTATAATGACACCAGTCATATTGGATTAGGGCTCAACTAGATTACCTCATTTTACCTTAATTACCTGTGGAAAGGATTTTTCTCCAAATACAGTTGCATTCAGAGGTTCTAGGGGCTAGGAATTCAACATAGGAATTTTGTGGAGACAAAATTCAGCCCATAATATGATGCCATGCTTTTCCGTTACGGAGCTAAAATGAAATTAGTTCAGTTAAGTTATGCAAGCATTTATAACTATTTAACAATATGTGGTGTTTGTGCCAACTGTAGGGAAACTGAAATTAATAGGGCATGATTCCTGCCCTCGAAAGTACCATGTAATGAAGGAGCCAGACACATATACAAGAATATTGGCTTAAAGACAAAAGATTTAGTTCATATCCTGGCTCATCCACTTACTGGCTAAGTGAATCTTGCTAAGTTTTCTTATCTGATAAAGTAGTGTAACCATTGCAAGAATCTGCTTGGTAGAATAGTCTTGATTATCAATATTGATATTAAGTCCAGTTCCTGGTGCATAATGGTAGCTCTTATTATAACAAAGTGTTCAGAAAACCCGTAGGGAGATGATAGCTGTTATAACTAGGGGAATTTAGACAACTTCCCAAAAAAGTTGTTATTAGAGCTGAGCCTTAAAACACCAGGACAATTTTGCCAGGTATAGAAAGGGGCTAGATTATAACACAAATATGGAACAGCAAGAAGCATATACATATTTTAATTTACCTAGAGCAGAGCAAAGCTGATATAAGGGGCAGAAAATAAAGAAAGAAAAGAGAGTTGGTGCTACATTATGAAATGCCTTGAGTATCATGCCAAAATATCTGCAGATTATGTTATAGACAAAGGAAAAAAGTATTTATGTAGTTTTATTTGTTGTTTTAGTGTTGTTGGCTGTATTTTTTATTCTTTTCACAGAGAATCAACTGCTTTTCAAAAGTGGTAATTAGGAGTGCCTGATTATAATGGAAGTGAGAAGAAAGCTAATAAAAGGAATAGTTCCTGCCCAAGACAGATTCTTGCAAACCGCATATACTAGGACTGGACCCATCCCTTGTATAGTATCTATGGATAAAAATGGGTGTTTCAGTTTTCACAATGACAAACTGAAATGAAGATTTCTCAGCCCCTGCCTCCCCTAACCCTTCACACTTGATACATAAAGACAATAAGGTCTCTTATATCTTCTAAAAGAAAATCTTTCCTTTGGCCTTCCAATCTTCTCTTCGGCTACCATTTCACTTTGTTTCTTATCATTCTTTTTGATATTGCTGCTATTTTTACAAAGGGAAACAAATGGTTTTTTGTTATCAAGTGATACATTTTTATTGCAGATGAATTAGAAAATATAATGAGAAGTTTTAAAAAAGCTAAGTAACTCCCTCCAACATTCAAAGATAATTCAGTTCTCTGCACGGGCACACACACGCATGTATTTTCAGAATAGGAAATCAAACTGTACATTCTGCTCTGTGATGTACTTTTTAAAATAAGCTTTTTTGTTGAAGAGAAATATACATACAGAAAATTGTACAGCTAAGTGTTACTAACGCTTATCAAGAAACAAAATGTCCTCAGCTCTCCAGAAGCTTTCTCTATTCTCCACGGTAACCACTTTCTTGACTTCTAACACTGTAAATTGTTTTGCCTATTTTTGAACTCTGTAAACAGGGTATGTACTGTTCATATGGTATATGCTATTTTCCAACTGGTTTCTTTCATTTCACATTATGATTGTGAGTTTCATCCATGCTGTTGTATACAGCAGTGGTTTATTCATTTCTCATTGCTGTATAATAATGTATTGCATGAATCCCCTGTTATTCTATTTATGTGCATTTGCATTGTTTTCTGTTTAGGGCTATTGTAACTGGTGCTGCTGTGAATGTTACTGTATACATATTTTAGAGCACATTTGTTTACTTTTCTATCAAGTATATATTCAAGAGTGGAATTGCTGGGGTAGAGGGTACGAAAATGGTTTCCAAAATGGATTATGCTAATTGACATTTCCAACAACTTTATATAAGAGTCCCGTTGCTCCATATCCCCACCAATACTTGGTATTATTGGTCTTCTTACTTTCAGCCATTCTGGTGGAAGTGTAGTGGTAGTTCGTGTTGCATTTTATTTGCATTTCCTTGATTATGAATGAGATTGAGCATCTTTTCGTATGTTTATCGACTAATTGGTTACCCCCTTTGTAATGTGCTTGTTTGAGTCTTGCCCGTGCTTTCTATTAAGTTCTCTTTTTCTTATGATTTGTAGGTATTCTTTGTATATTCTGGATCCAAGTGTTTTGTCAATTATATTTATTGCAAATATCTTCTCATGCTCTCTGGCTTGCTTTAAAAAATTCTCATAGTGGTATCTTGATGAATGAAGTTTCTTAATTTAATGAACTTCAGTTTATCAATATTTTCCTTTATATCCAAGTGATTTGTAAGTCCTGTTTATGAAATCTTTACAAATGCCAAAGTAGCAAAGATAGTCTCCTATGTTATCCTCTAGAAGTGTTATCAGTCTGCCTTTAACATTTGGATATACAATCTCTAGAACTGGTTTATTTGTATGATGAGATAGAGGCCAAGTTTAATTTCATGTTTTAATTTTATATTTAAATGATCCAGTACCATTTCTTGAAAAATCCATCCATTCCTCACTCAGAAATATTCTTCAAGTAGTGCCACTTTTGTCATAATTCCAATGGCCATGAATGTGTGGGTCTGCTTCGGTACTCTTGCTTGTCTTTTTGTAAATCCAAATTTAGGTGTAGTTTTTAATTTTAATAAAATCAGAAATTATTTCTGTCACATTAGCCACATTTCAAGTGTTTGGTATCTATGTGTGCCTAAGGGCCACCAAGGCAGTTCAGATAGAGCATTCTCATCATCCAGAAAGTTCTATTAAACAACATTGTTCTAGATCATTACTGTCTAATTTCATAGCTCTTATCTTTATCTGAGGCAAACTCATTTTCATTTGCTCATTGTCTTTCTCCACTATTAGAATATAAGTTCCATGAATTCAGGTACCTGGTTGGTTCATTGTTGTATGAAAGGTGTCCAGAATAGTTCCTGATGCATATTGTTTGTCAAATAAATAAATAAAATTCTGCTGAGTCCTGTGAAGCCCGGAACTGCTTTCTGAACCGATTACATACAATCTCAGTGAGCCTCCTCAAGATTCAGAGCAGAGAAAGATATTTTGTCATTTTGGAGTCTTTGGAGTATATCTCATGCAATATTCACAATGGTTGTTGACAAAGATATTGCTGTTCCTGTGACATGTATGATATTGGTAAAAGCTAACTTTAAGTACTTAATTTATAATATTCCAAAATTTAGATTCTTCAACTCATTTAACACTTGCAATAACCCTGTGAAGTAGGTACTATTATTACCCTCATTTTATGGATGAGAAAACTAAGGGGCAAAGAAGTTCAAGGATATGTCCAAGGTCAGATACCAGACAATGGAGGCACCTGGATTTGAATCCAGATGTCTACAGCAAAGCCTGGGATTTTAATGATGACATTTTTGCCTCTCAAGATAACCATAGCAAGTCTTCAACTAATTTTTGTTTATTTATTTATTCCCCCATTTAAAAAAAAAAAAAACATAATAGAATTGCTACTCAGTGCCAGGCAGTGTCTTCAGCTCTGTGTATTTATTGCTCTGTGTCATCTGTTCTCTCTTCAGCATACAGGCCATATTTTGATTGATTTATAACTTCAGCGCTAATGGTATAAATTATTTAGATAGCCCTACTGTCTTAGGTTGGGTTCCCAAGGAGCAGAGCAGGAATTGGGGTGTATCAGGAAGCATTCTTAAGAGAAATACTGTGAGAGAAGCAGGATAGGGGTAGGGGAAGAATGTAAACAAGAATGTCATTCCAGCTGGTGTCAGCTTCCCGCCAATCCCGTGAGAAGTTCTAGGATATGACATGCCCCGCAGTTAAGGGGACTGGCCCTTCATACTGCCCTGATACTCAGTTATTGGCAGTGGGCATGTCCTGGTGTGTGTGTGTGTGTGTGTGTGTGTGTGTGTGTGTGTGTGTGTGTGTGAAACCTTCAGGGAGTAACACTTTTGTTAGTTCTGCTTAGAGAAATTCTCCAGAGATGGAGGCAACTGTAAATATTAACCGGCAACATTCACAGTAACTGGAAGGTAGGTTTACCGGCCAGGAAAAGGGGATTTTGACCACGTACAGACAGTATCCACTGTACTCACCTTCCATCAACACGTTCCTATTTTATTAATTTCTTAAGATTTGGGTAAAATAGTGTTCAACATGTTCATGCAGTTGACCAATCCCGTGTGGGTTTCACAAAACATTTTCATAACCCTGATTATTGCCACAGCATCTCTGCTTCGGGAATCCATGTGTTGCATGCATTTAAAGACTTCCAAATGGAATGAAATCAGAATGAAATCAGAAAACCCTACAAGCTATTTTAAATAACAACTAGTAAATAAAAACATCTGGTGGATGATTAAGATCCACGTATTAAACCTCAGTGAAGAACATGTGATGTACCTTTAAGGTGGAGCGTACACATTAACAGCTCTTTCAGCGACTTTTGGTGTCTAACAGGGAGCTCAGGAAATGTAGGCAGGAAGATGTGGAGTCATTCAGTGAACTCAGTGGGATGAGAGGGCACTGAGCATGTCTCCCCCTGTTTTATTGATCTTTATACTGTGTTCTGTTTATGCTCTTTAGAAGAGTAGTTATGAAAACTCAGATATTACACTCATTGGCTGTGAATGTGACACCGACATCTGCTTGCCTTGGCTTGACGCCTCTGGTAGGAACCATCGGGAATGCTTTAGCCCACACCTTCTCTTTGGAAACAACACGAGAAAAAAGAAAGCTTCAAAGGCCTGAAACACCTGTGTAACCTCTTCTGTGCCGTAGAGCAGCCAAGTAAGCTGATTCTGAAAATCAAGCCCTCTGCTCTCTGCCTCACTTTGAAGATGTAGGAAAGGAGAGATCATACAAGGGCCTGATGGCCTGTGAACTTCTTATCTCCTGCCTGGTTCTGCTGAGACATCAGGAAAAAAAAAATGTTTAGTGCGTCTGAATGCAAGAGCTAGGAGCAGGCATGTTGAGTATCATTTTCCCCTCCTCGCTGCAGTCTCACTTAAAAGGTCAAAGCAAATAAAATCTTTTGGTCCCATTTTAGTAATGGATATCTTAGAATAAGCCCCACTGAGCCTTTATGACTTTATTCTCAGTTTTCCAAAATAGGATAGAACTTGTTTCAATTGCTTAAAACATAGGGGGCAAACCACGTATGATGAATACATTCTGTTTGAAATCAATTTCCTTCATCATTTTATTAGATTGAATGCTCTGAACTGGGAAGTATTATTTTCCCATTGTGCTTTTGCAAAACTGCCCACTCTTGGAGCTTTGTGGCTGTGAGCTCCTGATTAGTTTCATTGTTTTTCTCTTCTTCTATTTCCTGGCTACAAGGACTTAACACTTTCCTCACCTTTGAGTAGCAGGGCAGCACCACAAGGAAGGTAGAATAAACAGGATGATTAAACAACCAGCATGCAGCAAGGGGGCAATATTTCAATAGCAAATATTGCTACCCATATACCTCAACAGAATGTGCTAAAGTAAACAAAATGATAGCATAATTATAGTTGTTCCAATTATGTTAATTAGACTGCATACACGCTTCATTGATAAGCAACTGTGCTGCAAAGAAATGCTGCTAAGCCTGGTACTTCAGCCTTTAGCAGCTTTGTGGTGCATATGCTACTATATTCTTGGGTAACATTTAGCCTCTCACAATCTTTTTTTTCTTTTATAATACTTTTGTTGAAAAAAATAAAAAATGAAAGGGCATGCCATCTCACATTTCTAAAGAAGTTAAGAGATTCCCAATCATATTCTATGCCTGCTAAGTTCCTCAGTGTTTTGGTTCCCTTCTCCTGGAACCTCGAATGAAAAACATTAACATGTCCCATTTGACTAATTAAAATCCAGCTTAAGAAAATGGATTTGCTTTCAGTCTATTCTAAATCGCATCCTCTGCTTTGATATCACCCATAAAAGAGAACCCCTTGGGGAAGAGGCCACCAAACACAGTTGTTCACATGGCAGGTTGCATTTCAGGGGAACTAAAAATTGGGGGAATCTGGGGTTGTTGCTTTGACTATTTTGGTAGGTTTATGGGACATCTGATTGTTCTAAAAAAGAAGGTCGTAGATTGCAAAGAAATAGAAGCTATAACAAGACAAATCATGAAGAAAATTACAAATGCTCAGAAAGGGAAAATTATACTTGGAAACTAATTAGACCATCTAAGATTTAAAAATGAGTGATAATGTAATTAAAATAATACAATGATTTAAATGTAGAACAATTTAAATAAGCTCAAAAATAAAATAAAAAGTAGCTTAAAGCCTGAGCTAACCAAAGGGTTCAAGAGGGGAAAAGAGTCTATTTTATTCAGTCCAGATATTATCTAAGAGACATTGCCATAAAAATGCAGTAAATAATTACTTCAAGATGAAAAAATAAGGAGTTGTGCTTTTTTCCCAAAAAGATTGCCAGGAAATTAGCAATCTAAATGAACTACTTATAAAATCAGAGACTACAATGCAAAATTAAATAGTATTAGCAACACGGTAGAATTTTGCTTATGAAAAAGAAGCCTAGGCTAGTTCAATTCCACCTTCATACCTCACCTCTCTCCCTCTTGTCATTTTTAGGAACTCATTTCATCAGTTACCCACTTTCTCCCTTTTCTTTCTTATTTTCTACCTGTCATTTTCCCATAAACTCTGCTCAAGCTTCTTTAAAATAATCTTCACTTCTCCATACTTCCCTCCTTGCCAAAGCTCTACGAAAGAATGGGTGACAATCACCCACTCTACTTTCTTACCTTCACTGTTAGTACGGAGAAAAAATTTCAGTAAATTAGATTGTAAACAAACGAGCAGTCCCTTGTCAAAACAAGGCTAAATTTTCTTTGGTTCTGCCTTAGTTATCAATGCTATTAGGCTGACCTTTAGACCCCATTCCTTTAAGGTAGGCTTTTTATACCTAGTATCTGCCATTTGAAAATTTGTCTCAGCTTTTTCCAGTGTGCAAAATGTTGTTTTTCAAAATATCGCATATTGAGCAAAAAGAAATACCAAGAAAAATAAAACAATATGAAGAATATCCATAACAGACAAGCGTAGCCTGGGAAAATATCAAAGAACAAATGCCTTGTGGAGAGAGGTTTAAAAAAATGCTGAGCTGATTTTGTGTAGACAAAAAAAGCTAAGGGTTGGTAACTGACCATCTGTAATTATGTGAAAGATTATTAGGATAGAGGATGTTGCCAGCTGCTCTCCTCTCTGCTGAGGGTAGAAGGATGGGATTAAATTATAACCAGACAGATTATGTTAGACATAAGGAAGAATGCTGTAGCTTTAGGGGGATATTCTCTAAGATAGATTACCAAGGGACAGTGTAAAATCCTCAATATAGAATTGTAAAAAGATGGAAAATGGGGCAGACTACTTTTCTGTCTCAGAGTTTAGGTCATTTTTTTTGGTAGAATGGGTATTTCATTAAAAATTGTTGTCAGATGATTCTCTGTTTATGAAATATATGTGAAGATATAGTAAATGTGAATAAAATGAAAATACAGCATATTAGTTGCTGATATTTTATTTGCCTAGAGCATAGTTTCTTTTCCTCTTTCTGGCCTCGGTCTGACAGTATTCTATGTATTTTTACTATTGGTTTAAGTACAAATGTCTCAAGGTAGAAAGACCGATTAAATGATCTCTTCTTTTCCCTTCTAAGCTTTATTATTCTAATTTTTTGGTTTCCACAATAAGATGAGAGCATGATAGAAAAACCTGTGTTCTGTGTCCTTCTAATTATCAAGGGACCATGCAGACACGTGTTTTGACTCCCTCATCTGCTACAGAAACATACAACACCATCGAGGTTCATATATCTTCTCAGAAATGTCTGCCTTTGGAAGTGAGTCTGTGGGGGGGCTTCTCTCTTTCAGAGACATTATGAAAAGATGTGAGAAATCTCTACATTTCTCTTTGGATTAAGTAGGCAATAGGTGATGTATGACATAATATTATTAATAAAATAGCACAAAGTTCATCTGGATGTCTCTTGTCCAAAATACTCAGCAATAGAGAAATCACCTTAGAGAACCTCTAAGGAAAAAGGTACTGTAAGTAATCCCCAAAGAAGTCGCAAATAAACCTCCTAATGTTAACGGATTTTACTCACAGAAGTGCCTCTCATGTAGTCATTAACCTCTCCATTTATCCTTTTTTTTAGGTACTGCTACACTATGTCAAATTTAAATGCCAGTTTCCACAGGCCTTGGCAAGATAGAAGACACAATCCATGGAAAGGAGTCAGGTGAATCAAAATGCTTCACCCCTGAGGGCAAGGCATCAACACAACTGCAGAGGGCACTGCTAGAACCTGAATGCAGCCAGCAGATATTTATTAGGGCCCTACTATTTGCCAGGTGCTAAAGAAAAAACAATGATAAAAACAGACTTGGTTCTTGCCCTTCTGAAGTTTAGCATCTAGGGCAGGAGGCATATTCTAATGTAAATATTATGCAAAATTTTTCATATTGTGGTAAATAGTAAGAAGGAGAATTATAGGGTCTGTAAGTTTAAGATAATAAAAAAGCTTTCCTCAGGAAAGAGAGATTTATCTGACATTTGAAGGATGTGTAGACATTCCATAACTAATGTTTTAGAAGATGAGCATAGTTAGAGGGCACAAAAATGTTTCACTCAGAAGATACAGCTTGTGCAAAGGCCCTGAGGTAGGCAGAACCTGAGGAAACAACAAAAAAATATAGCACCGTAAGGTGAGTAATAAGATGAAATGAGCTGGAGAAGTAGACTGGGTTTAGATTGTACAGAAAGTTGTATGACTGATAGATGCAAGGTGTTGTGGATTCCATTTGTATCCTAACAAATACAGGGACGTTATTGAAGAGTTTTTTGTATGAAAGGAAGATAATGAAACCTGTATTTTAAAAACATTAGGTTGGCTGCGGAATGCAGAATGGATTTACCTGGGGCAAGAGTAGCTGCAGGAAAATCAGTGAGATGGCTATTACAATAATACAGTAGTTGAAGATGATGAAGCATTGACTAGAACGCTGACAGTGGAGATAGAAGTGGGAAAGTTTTAAAAACATTTAAATATTTAGAATATAAATGAGAGGTATTTAGAAGCATTTTCTTTTGAATTATAAATGGAGGCATAAAAAAGGAAATGACCAAAACTTGTTAGAAACGCCAAGAGAGGCACACAGGAGGCCAGGATAGACGAAAAGAAGTTTATTTTCACGTCTGTGTACAGGTGGGCTGAGTCCAAAATGGCATCAGCCCAGAAACGGCGGCCATCCAGGGCTTTTGTGGGCAGGTTTGGGTGGGCTCTTAAAGGGGGTGGGACCACTTTAAAGGGAAAGTTCCCATGGCATCTCTCACCAGCTTCTGGGTTCAGCCCAACAAAACTGACTTCCAGGGACCGTCTAGTACTCAGGGAACAGTAAAAGAGAATCACATTGTAGGTCAAGGCTTGGCAAAATTTTTCTATAGAGATCATGATAGTAAGTATTTCGGGAGTTAGGACATGCAGTCTCTGTCACAACTATTCAACTTTGCTGGGATAGAGTACAAACAACATTAAACAAATGTAAATGACTAGGCTTGGCTGTATTCCAATAAAACTTTATTTACAAAAACCAGCAGCGGGCCAGATTTAGCCCTAGGGCATACTTTGCCCATTCGTTTTAGATGATGAATACTATGATTACACAGACTGTTGTTTACATCGATGGCACTGGATCATGAAAAATAAATTTAAATTTTATTTAGTGTTTTCTGCTGAACGAAAGCCATGATTAGAAATACTTTGAAAAATCTAGAAAAATTAATTACTGAAGTCAGGTTTGGTGCTTAAAGCCTTACCCGAATTTTTTAGACAACTAAAGCAAATATTGAACACTTTATTCCCTGATAGCACAGGATGAAAATAGGGTTTCAATATTAATATTGTTAACTAAGCTTCAGAAAGGTCAGCTTCAAGGCATCTTGAATTACATTCATCTCATTCCAAAGAACTGAGGCAGCAACAAATATTTGCATCATGATATCTTACTGTAAGTCACTGTAATATCACCTTGCAAGTGAATAACATTTCTACTCAGTTGTTATAATTGCAGAAAGAAAAAGATATTCCTTCACAGAATTTGTGACAACCTCTCTGAATTATTTATTCTTGGTAATGAATGTGTAAGGAAATTTCATGAACATAAACAAGAACAAATACCATTATGCAAACTCCATGAAGACTCTGACACACACCTTCTTTCACTGCAAACACTTTTTTTTAACAATCCTACAGAATGAATAAGGAAAAATTATTAAATAGAAAAAGTTGTTTGGAAAATGGCAATTTCTTTTTAAAACCCACACTTTATTGCATAAAGTCCACTAGGCACATTTAACTACATATGTCCAAATTCCAAACCAGATGTTCAACCAGACTTTTCTGATACCTGGGTCATAGAATCTCAGAAAGCTTGAAAATCCAGAGTTCAGTTCCATGACAATATAATTTTACTTTTTTATAAAGATATTTTCTACAAATTATATGAGTTTTCCTTCATTTAATATCTAACATGATTATCTATACACACTTTTAAGATTTTAAAATTGTAACAAGATGTATATGTGAAAAATAGATAAATCAGATAAATTAGAGAGCTATTTTGCAAAGGAGTCTATGTTTTGTGAGCTGTGAAAACAGAATTTTTTAAAACAATAAGTTTCTTTTAAAAATCTTGATGCTTTTAAATATTATTATATTTAAATATTACTATATTTATGTTATATATTATATCTTTTAAATATTATTATATTTCAGAATCAATGGGTTTTCACAGCACCTCATCTGCTAGAGAGCAGGTGTGAAAACATCCTCACATGAAGTAGCTGACCTAACAGGTGTTTTCCTTTTCTATACAATTTTCATAAGAAGCTATGAAATCCTCATTAAGTCAAAGATCATAGCCATCTCTCTTGGAACCAACTGTGCCAGATAAGGGGCTTTTTGGTACTCCAGTGCTCCATAGTGAAGCGAGAACCTAAAAAATCCCCAAAACACAAAACACAAAGAAAACACCCAGATGCTATTTGAAACTCTGTTAACCAGGCTAATGTGCTTTCCCATTAGGTCATTATTAAAATACTGTGACATTTGTCACCTGTAGCTATTCAAAGGTGGACCTAACCCTTAACTCTCAGATTTTCACCTCTTTTGTCCTAGCCAAGAAAGAATTATCGCTAGTTATATATCACTGGTTTCTTGTTTATTGATTCAATGGAAATGTTAGTGTTTTCTATGTTCATATTACTAGAGTATGTACGGAGGGAAGAGATTTTAAAAATGTAAGACACAAACTCTGCTCTTGAAGAAATTAAGCACAGAAATAGAATATAAGTTTAGAGGTAATTAATGATAAATGAGAGTTCATGGTAAACCAAAAATGACCATTCAACTGGAGAAGCCAAAAGAATTCAAACAAGAAACTGTTTTGGGATTGTCAGGGGATACTTCATAGAGGATGAAGAATTGGGCTCCTTTCTGAAGGATAGATAACATTAGGAAAGATAGTGAAGGTGGCAACTATTCTTTATAGGATGCATAATATAAACAAATGCTCAGAGTCTAAAGTAAGCATGGAAGGCTTGGGGACTATAAAGTCACCATACTGAGTGGGGCGGGGTTTATGCAGATCAGTGAATAGAGTTAAATAGGTTCAATGACTCATCTATCAAAGGGATTTGGACTTTTCCATAATGGCATCAATGAATTAAGTAGTGTGCAGAAGTCAGCAAAATCGAGAAAGAACAACTAGGAGAAAAAAATCAAAACAAAATGTTGTCACAAAATCCTAGAGAGAGAAGAATCTTAAAAGTAGGAAAGGATCAGTAGTGTTGAACACTAACTGGAGAGCAGCAAATGGACAGAGGTTTTGACGATTAATCAGTCCATGGGGACAGTAGGGATAGCAGTCTCAGCGGACTGCCGGGGAGAGAAGCCAGACTGCATTAAGTTTAGGACAGATGTAGGCAGAGTGAATCTGAGATGTAAGTGCAAGTCCGGAAGTTGCAGTGTCTAGATAAAGATGGTCGACTTAGCACATGTTTTACGCACATCCACAACATCCCACTGAAATGACAGAAAAGATGTATAAAAGAAGAATTTATGGCAGTGCTGGAAAATATAAAAGCATACTCAAACACTTGTCTTATTTAGAAGGAAAGTTATAAGGGTTAATAAATTATCAATATGTTGTTTAAATATGTTTGATACACAGCTTTAAAGGCAATAAAACCCAGATAATTAAACTAATCAATCTATTACTTTACCTATCATTTCACAGAAAGCAAAGATCAGCAGAGATTTCAAGAAAGAGAAAACTAAAGATGAGCAATTGGAGGAAACAGAGATATACAGAAAAAAAGAACTTCAATTCTTTTTAGTAATTTCAGACACTGAAAAGACACTGAATCCACAAAAACAAAACAAAGAACATACAATGCAAAATAGCAAACAAAAAAAATGGTTCTTGGAAATAAAGCATATTTGCAAAGATTTAAAAAATAACAGAAGGCCTAAGTGAAAGGATATTGCCAAAGCAGGTAAAGTCAAGAAAATATTTTTTCCCTCTCTGTATACATAACATATAAAAGAAATAAGAAATATGAAGAATGACATTTAGGAGATATGAGGAAGAGTATCCAATATTCATATTCTAGGAGAGAAGTGGAATGAGAAAAGTAAACAATCAAAAGATAATCTTTTAAAAGGATGACCTGAAAAAGATTCAAGTTTTCAGATTAAAAAGCATACTGGGTATCTAGTAGTAAAATGGAATACAAGCAAATACATTTATTCACTCATTCCTTATCAAATATTGCATGCCAGGCACTATTCCAGGCATTAGAAATACAACCATAAATACGAAAGACCCAATTCTCCCTCCATGAATCTTAAATTCTAAAGAGAAGAGATAAAATAAAAAGATAAATAAAAATAAAAAAGCAATAAATTCCTGAAGAAAGCACTATGGGTAATGAGATAAACAGTGAACACGTGGAGCTACTTTATACTGGGGTATCAGTGATGGTGTCTCTGAGGAGCTGACATTTGCTATAAGATCTGAATGGCGAGAAAGTGCTAGCTATGAAAAGATCTGGGAATATGTATACATGTCTTGTGGAAATTTCCAAAGGCCAAGGATTGAAAAAAAAACTATAGGAAACAAGTAGAAAACATATCAACTCTCCTGGAGTAAGAATGACGCTGGAATCAGAACTTTCATCTGTAAAACTATATGCTAGAAACAGAAGAGAGAAAAAAATTTGAATCTAGGATTTTCTAAGTCAAACTACCATTCAAATATTGTTTTAGACATGCAAGGACCCAGAGTTCATTCTGGGAGGAAAAAACCCCTCCAGTACATATGAATAAGAAAAGAATACAAGGAAAAGAATAATATGGGATGGATAAACAATCAAATAAGTCAATAAAATATATAGTTACATCTAAATAATTACTGATAATATAGTAATGAAGCTTAATTCAGTTGTTGAGTGTTCTGATTATAGCTGCAAAACAAACTACTCCACACTTAATTGCATAGAACAGTCATTTATTTTTATTATTAATATCTATAATGGTTATGGAATTGACTCAGCTCAGCAGGTGGTTCTCACTTAGGGTCTCTAATGTGATTGCAGTCAAGTGACGGCTGGAGTTGGAGTCATCTGAATGGCTTTCTCACTCATATTTTGGAGTTGATTCTAGCTAAAAATTGGGACCTTGGCTGAGACTGTTGCCTGAAACACCTCATGTAGCCTCTCTACATGGCCTGGACCTCCTTACAGCATGACAGCTAGATTCTAAGGGCCACCATCCCAAGGAAAGGAAAACCAGGTGGATGCTGTATCTTCTTTTATGACCCGGCCTCATCGGTCATAAAGCATAACTTCCACCACCTTCTATTCACTAGAAGCAAGTCACTAAGACCAGGCCAAATTCAAGGGAAGAGGAATTAGACTTGGATGTATTTTAAAACCAGCACTAGTAAGGAAGGATACTTAAAAAATATTGTCACAATATAACCAAAAATTAACCACAGTCTGGTGGTGAACAACAAGGAAGAAGTAAAAACATACTCAAATTCTTAGTTGGAAGGGAATTCTAAAGGAGTTAATGAATTATCAATGTTGATGGAAAATATAAGTTTAAATATGTTTGTTAAAATTACAATGGTCATCACACTACTGTATATATCTATCCGTTTCTATATCCACACAATTTTCTCCATTGAATTGCTTATTTCATTGAACAATTCATCTTGAACATCCTCTCCTTGTCATTCGATTACACCTCTATTCACAGGCAAAACCATTCATCTACCTTCAATATTCATGCCATTGGGTTATGTCTTCATTATTGGCCTCCCTGCCATTGACAGTCCTCTGACACAGAATTTTCCTCCTATACCATGGTAATCTATGAAAAGTCACAGTTTCTTTAAATAATCCACATTTAAACTAGCCTCCAAATCTCTGAACCTTTCTTATCAAGTGACCTTCAGTGCTAATCCGCTTAGATTTTCCTATACCCATCACCGAACTCTGAATCCTGTTATCACTAAGAATTATTCCATCTCACTCTCTAACTGCAACCCTTACCCTCAAACTTCGACTCCATCACTCTTCCATCTCACAGAGATCAACTTGCTTGATATTTTTACTTTCTTCTAGTTTACTATCTCCATTGTTCATGTTTTCTCTTATGTAACCTAAGCTAAAATTGTTTATCATCTTAATTGTTATCTTGCAGATATGCTAAATTTCCTTACATCTTTAGCTTTCCAAATCAACACAAAGTCAATAAGATCAAACTCTACCTTCTCTTCTGCACCAAGAAAAGATAACAACAATATGAATTGGCATCACAAGAAATTCAAAATCTCTGTTGTCAAGTAGGTACTCAGAGCTGCCAATAAATTATTTTTACATATCCTTAGTCAGAAATATATCATAACATTCTTTTTACTGCTCCTCTCAAGCATCTGACAGCATGCCAGCTCCTTTGTCCCAGTAGATAAATTTATCTATTTTATTATGAAAATCAAGGGCACTAAGGGTAAATTCCTCAAATATCCCTCAATTTGCCAATTCTATCTCTATACAAATTTGTCTACCTTGTGTCCATCAATACATCTCTTTCTTCAGTCTTAAAAGATAAAGCCAGCTTCCCCATACCACTTGTGTCTTTGAAATTTTTCCTTTGTGTCTTCTATGAGAACAGATGGTCTCTTCCATCGATGTTTATGCTAGTTCCTTCGCCTTCAGCCACTAAACATTCTCCAGTCTTTCCCATTTCAAGCAAATCTCCAGATTTCACATTCTCCTCAATTACAATTCAATTGTTTCTTTCCCAGACTTCTTAAAAGAGTAATCCAGACTGCCTCCTCAGCATTGCCTCTCATTCAGAGTTCATCTGACTATAATCTACATTCCACTCCGCTGTACTGAAATTATTCTTGTTAAAATCACCAATGACCTTATCATTGCAATCTAAAGGGTACTTTCCCATCGATTTTCCTATTGACCAAATCGCTGAATTTAGTTACATTTGATTCTATTGGTCACTTCACTTTTATTGACACTAGACTCTGCAGTTTCTTCTATTGTTTTTTTCCTCTATCCCTTTTGAAATGAGCCACCTATATTTTGAATGTTCACCAAAGTTCCCTCTCTTCCCACAGCTCTTCTCATGCTTCATACTTTCACCAGGTGATCTCACTCACTTAAAAAATTTCAACTTACATCTATGCATGAATTCCAAATTTAATTCTCCTGTGTGAATCTCTTGGTTTCAGAGTCAATAAAACTGCCTATAATACAACTGCTTATTATTTCCAGTCAAAAATGAAACTCAGCTTCTTCTCTCCTTGAAATCCAGCTTATCCTTCTAAATTATCTCTCAGTTGATGACAACATCATCTACCTGGTCAGCCAGCCAAGTTGAAAATATAAGTCATCTTTGAATTCTCTTTCTCTCTTCTTCCTCCATTCAACCATTAAATCTGGCCCATTTTTTCCCCTACATATTTCAGATTACTCTAGTCTAGTTCAGACATTTCACATGGCTCCCTAAACTTCTGAAACAGTCTCCAAAGTCATTGCTCAACCTCCAGTTTTGAATTCCAACTTTCTCTACCTGCCATATTGGAAAATGATCAACCATCACTTAGAAGGACATAATGAGAGAAAACGTTTTCAGGGGAAACCTGGGTTTTTGTTCAAGTGAGGCTGTGGAGATGTGGTATAACCCAGGGTTTAAAAGCATAGGATCTGGTATCAATTGGTTCAGGCTCATTCTGCAATATCTACTAGATGTGTGGTCTTGAAAAGGTTGCTTAGCCTCACTTCCTCAGGTTCCTCTCCTTAAAATTAAAGACAGTTATGTTACCTAGCTGATGTGAGGATTAAATGAAATGCCTGTGAAATGCTTGTACCATGTCTGATGCATAGTGAGGGCTAAGCACTGCAGTGGTAGTAGTGGTGGTGGTGGTTGCTATTTTAGAAGAGATTTCTCTGAAAAGGTTGAGATAGAGCAGTAAACAGATTGAAGGGTGGGAAGGTTGGTATAGACTTCCTTGTTTCACATTATTCTCACTGCCTGGTTTTTTTTTTTTTTTTTTCTTTCCTTCTCTAAAACTTCTGAAGCATTCTTGGCATTTCATATCAATAAGGAAAAGAGAGATCGATCGTTCCAAAATCGGTGTTGGGGTCAGCAGCTAGCCATTGAATTAAAGTGAAGTCTTACACCAAAATGAATTCTAGATAAAGATTTAACTGAAAAAAAGTTAAAACCATAAAAACATTTGAAGTACACATAGGAAGATTTGTTTTTCATCCCTGATTTGAAAAACCTTTACAAAAAACCCCCCCCAGAAAACCAATAAACAAAAGTCACAAAAAATTGATAAATTTGACCAAGTAAAATATTTTAAATTCTGCATGGTAAAAATACCTAAACAATGTCAAAAGACAGATGATAAGCTTGGAAAATATTTTCAGCGCATATGGCAAAAGACTAATTTCCCTGTACTAAAATTACATTAATTAAATATACTTAAAGTCTTTAAATATATTTTTTAGAAAGCGATGGTAAAACAGCGTGTATATGATGCTTCTATTGGTTCCAAAAGAAAACGAGGGAATGTTTACAAATATTTGCCCATGCATTGAATATCTAAAGGGATGCTCAAGAAACTGGCAGAGGGGTGCTTTTAGGAAAAGAAACCTGAGACTGATTTTCACTGTATATCTTTTTTACTCTGAATGTTTTATCATATACAGGCCTGTCTGGAAAGTATCCATCCATTGTTAATATAACCAGAATGGTTTGCACGACATGGATGTAACCTGGCAGCCAAGGAGAGTGGACTCTAACGCGCATACGTGAACAAGATGCCGTCACTGTACCAGTCAGTGGGGTGCTAGATGCTGTTGAGTGAGTGTGTGTACCGTGTGGCTGTAGCATTCAAAATGACTGAGCGAGCACAGCAACAACTCTGCATCGAATTTTGTGTTAAGCTTGAACATTCCTCCGTGGAAACTGTTCAGATGATTCAGAAGGCTTTTGGGGACGATGCATTGAGGGCAGAACAAATAAAAATGTGGCACAAATGCTTCAGAGATCGTCGAGAATCTGCTGAAAGTGATCCACATTCTGGAAGGCCTGCAACAAGCAGAACACCTGAAAATGTTGAACGTGTATGGGTTAGGTTAAGAGACACTGGGAGAACTGTGTGAGGTCCCAAGATGCCTACTTTGAAGGGGACTGAGGCGTCATTGTCCTATATACAATGTTTCTTGCATCTTGTCCAATAAATGTCTCTATTTTTCATATTACATGGCTGGATACTTTCTGAACAGACCTCGTAAAAACATTATTTTATGGTCACAAAAAGAAAGTACTTTTTAATAAACTTTCCATGAAACCCTGGACAGGGTTAAATAAGAAAGGAAAGGAAGAAGGAAGGAAGAGAGAGGGAGGCAGGGAGAAATAGAGGAAAAGAGGAAGGGAAGAAGAGGAAAATCTCTCTCTAATCTCTAGTCTCATAGTATTAATTTATGGTTTTTATCATTTATCATTAAAAATATTCCATCTCTTCTACTAGAACATAGGCTATATAGGGCAAAAATTAATCCTAATCTTTCTGTTGTCTTGTACTGTGCCAAGCATTTAATAGATGCATATATATGCTTTTGAAATTAATAAACAAGTGAATGATTATCTCATAGTCTGTTTCATATGTGGCCTTTTTGCTTTGCAAAATTTGCCTCCTGTTACTTCCTGTGGTTCTTGTATGTTGCACAGATTTTTCAGCATTCTGGAAAGTGCAAAATGAATATTGCATGGTAGCTAACATTTTCATTCCAAAGGAAAGTTTTACACCACTGACATTTGAGTCAGAAAAGTCCCAGAGCCCAGTAGTCTTGAATAAATGCTCCTATTTATGAAGACAATACCACTAAAAAGCATGACATCTATAGATTTGTATGTTCTTAAAGAGGGTTCTACCATATGAAAGTGTGTGACCTTCCACCAAAATCATTATATATTTTTAGTAAGCTTACTGGAAATGATTGGTATGCATTGTGTGTAAGTTAGAGCTTTATACTGCACATGATTTAGGCATAATTGATTGACTGAATAATTCTTGGCTACCTTATAATCAAATTTCTTCAGCCCAGTGCTACATATTAAATCACATCTCCAAAATGTGGTTCTGGTAATGAGAGTCCATTAACATTCTTGAGTGGTATTACATATAATAAAATTGCAAGCATATGAGAATGAAGACAATCTTCAGGAAAGAATGGTGTGAAACTAAAATTGGGTCCAGTTTAACAACAGGGCCAGCACCCACCTAACCCCTTCCCAGGATGGGGTCTGATCATTGTGCAACTACGAAATCTGTTTCATTAGTTCTCCACATCTGAGAACAGCCTTCCTTGTTTACTCACCAGTCTCTGTAATTTCTCCAGATGTTTCTTGATCAAAGATCCAACTCCAAGCTAATTCTGTCCTTTTTCCAGGAAATTATACACAGATTTTATCCAAGAAGACAAAGGCTTTGCCACTAAGGTATTTAAGTGGCAATAAGCAACACGTTTAGTCAGAAAATTGGGCCAGAGCTCAGGGTTAGGACGTTATATTATAAGGCTTTTATGCTAATGGACTTTAAGCATCACATTTTTACAATGATGTGTTTATTGTGTATCTATGATGTAAAAATGCATTTTAGATAAAATGTCACATATGCCTGCACACACACAAAGGTGTTCACCTTCAGTTCTCCAATGTGTTTCTGAAGTATGCTTCCTATGAGTAAAAAAATGGGGCACAATTCAGACCATGGTCCTGCCTGTATTTTGAATCTACAAGAGTCTGCTTTTCTAAAATTCCAAATAAATCCCATTCTTCCATCTTGCTATCAAAATTCACAACCACAATTGCACACTCCTGTGTGTGTTTCCCTGCCCCACTCCACCTATGTGTGTGTGAGGGTATCAGTCCAAGAGCAAGCATGGATTGGGAAGGGGCAGACCCAATACTCTGTGGTCATGTTGAAAGGCAGGTCTAGGAGGAAGCATGTGGAGGGTGGTGATCAATCGTCCTGGTTTGCCTGGCAATGAAGAGTTTCCAGAGTTGCAGGAGTTTCGGTGTAAAAATCAGGAGGGTCCTGGACAAACGGAGATGGATGGTCACCCCAAGTAGGTCACGTGTCATTAGAATAATGTTGTTTTCATTATTTAGCATGCCTGACTTATGTAGTTTTAGTTAGAGATTCTGATACAGTTACACTGTCTGCCATTGCTGGAAGTCTTCTCAATAACTGGGGCTATTCCAATCTCATATGTCTCACAGAGAAAATTTCTGGGCATGGTCTAATGTAAAAGAAACCAGGAAGAGAATGCCACCATTCTCTAGCATCTTTTGCAGAACCAATTCTTCTGTCTCATTTTCCCCTGGAACATGCCTGTCCTCCAATTCTTCCCTTCTTCTATTCTAGAGCTCACCATATACCCAGGGACAGAGAGCACCTAGTATTGTATCCACAGCTGTGAAGTCTTAAGTCATATGTTTGCAATAACTCTGAGCCGTTCATGCTGAGTGCATTCTAGATCTGTGGGTTTGTTTACATATTTTTTAAATTTTTTTTAATTTAGAATATTACGGGGTACAAACATTTTGGTTACATGAATTGCTTTTGTACAGTTTGAGTCAAAGTTATAAGTGTATCCATCACCTGGATAGTATACCATGGAGTATTACTCTGCCATAAAAAATGATGAACTAATACCTTTTGTAACGACCTAGATGGAACTGGAGACCATCCTTTTAAGTGAAGTATCTCGAGAATGGAAAAACAAACACCACATGTTTAAATATTTTGATCATAGTTTATTCAACGTATCTTTGGAAACATTTATTGGCTTGAATGTGTAACTGTTTCAAATGATCCTCACATTTTAGGAAAGCTTGAAAGCCTATGGAATTAGGAGTACCTGACATTTAACTAGACATTATTATTATATTATCAAACATGCACCATCAACAGAATTTTGAAAATGAAAGGAGAGAATTCTGTTTGACCTGGGAGAATGTGACTAGTTTATTTTACAATCGTATAATACAAATTGTACTATGAAATTGGAAAAAAAAAAAAATGAAGGTAACTCCATTACCAAGAAAACTTTCTATGCTTTACTGAGAATGGTCAGACCTAGCATTTGCAAGTGGCCAATACTCAACTAGCATCTTTACTAGGGTTATTTTCATTTAATCCTCACAGCAACCTTCAGAAACAAGCATTAACCTCATTTTACAAGTGAGAAAACTGAACTTAGAAAATTTAAGCCATTTGCTTAAAGTCCCAGAGCTAGTATTGGTAGAGTGAGAATTTCTATAGAGCTCCTCTGTATCCCAAACACATGCCCTTAGCTGCCCTGCTGCAACGCCACTCTGCTCAGCTAATGCTCACCATTCGTTCAACAAGGATTCATGGTCTATGCAAGGCAGAGAAAAGATAGCAAGGAACAAGACAGACTTGTTTTCTGCCTCTGTGATGCTTAAAGCTTAGTACATGCAGTCCTTACATTTGCCTGTGATGCATTCTCAAAATATTTTAAAAAGCCAAACTTAAATCTTGGAAGGGAACTTTTTTCCCAGAGAAATAAAAATATTAAACATTTTAACCTTTCCTTCAGAACACAATACGGACAAGCCCTTCACAATATATGCTGCAATTAGCTTACTCCTATGATTGAATCTAAATTTTATTTCCTTGACCTTTGAACCAGAATGTTTTATAGAATTATTATCTTTCAGGTCATTGGAGGATTTTACTGTCTTAAATGTAAACCTAAGCAACAGAACAAAAGACACATTGCTTTTAAATTGGGGGACTCAATACCTACCCCCACCACACCATGCACTTTACTTCATTGAATATAGGCCACACGTAATACAATTCATCTTGTTATCCTCTCAGTCCCCACTACTTTAAAAGGGCCATGGTGTGCTCTATTAAGTGTAAAAATTAATGGTGTCTTTCTCATAATTTATATGATCTTCACCTAAAGTCATACTTAAATGTTGACTTGTATACTCACATGCTTTCTTCAATCTTCAAAAATTGTACAAGGATAAGCAACAATACAATACTTAAATAAATACTTCATGGAACACAAATAAATCATAGCGATCTTAAAAGGCTAATCTAATAAACTAATCTGATCAAACCATCGGTCTTGTAAAATCAATCACATTTGTCTTCAAAAAAAAGACATAGAAAAAACTTTATAAATGAAATATGTTTTCCATAGGGACTCAACCACAGATTGATCTATGAAAATAGTCCCTAAGAGAAAGACTAATTTCATTCTTGAAGAATTTCCACTAAAAAACAATGACAATTATTTTTTCCTCTTTTGTTATTTAAGCAACTGGCTGGGTACATGTGAAACTTGTTGAAACAGAGTTTAAACTGATCTTTACTCTTTGTCCTTCATTTGTATATGGAAAATGACAACAATTCCTCTCATCCAGAATGCCTGAGCCAGAGCATTCTTTAAAATAAATCCTGCTCCAAAGCTCAGACTGAGATTTCTGCAGCAGTGATGACTCCGTCATCATCAGATTTTTATTTTTTAATAATGTCGAAAAGAGTGTTTGCGATCCATATTTATCTCAGATTCTAATTGTGAAGGTGTTGCTGCATTAATCGCCATGTCACGTATATTCTGACTAAACAGCTAAACAACCACCCAAAGCAATCTGTGAGAACATTTGTTTTACATCTGGGAGAGATGCTGATGATGCTGACTTTTAAATGCCTTCCAGTATGCCAAGACATCTAGTGCATCAAGGGAACACCAAGGAACACTTGCATTTGTTTTTATTCACTTGAATTTAATAAAATGGATTATTTAGAGTCATAGAATAGATTCGTCTTCAAAGATCATTAGCTCCTTGGCTTGCAAATGTTTTAGCAATGGAATCTTTTATTTCAAACACAACCTGATGGCAATCCCCACTAGTTAAAATGGACACTAGATAAATCCATTTTACTAGTTCCAAGTAGAATATTTACACGTTAGTAGGTTTTATTAATTCGGTAATATATGGATGGATAACCATTTACATATGCACGCTGCTCTTTTACAGGTATTACAATTAAAAATATTTTTTAAAAGAAAAATCTCAGAGGCATTTTTGTGAAATACGACAGTTCCCTAAAACAAAGTTTGAGAATCTCTATCTAGCCTAGCTTCAATATCTCATTTTGCAGATGAGGAAAATAAGGTCTAGAAGTTAAAACATTATTGTTCAAAGGTGCATATTAGCAAAACCAAAAGTCAAGCCCAGGTCCTTTAAGTCACATTAAATCCTATTTGTTTGCATACACTGAGCACTCATCTTGTGCTAGGCACCTAACTCTTTTAGTGCATGTAACTACTATACGATGAATTAGTGCTGTAATTCCCATTTTTGGAGAAGTTGAAAATTACAGAAGTCAAGTGATTGACTACATTTTTAAGACAAATCAGAGCTTTTGTTGGACCCTGTTTAGCCCAAATTCATGTCACAAAACTGAATATATGATCTAGAAAGGGGTGAATCTGAAGCTAGAAATCCCCAGTGCCTGTCCCTGGATCCTCTTTGGTGTGTTTCTGCTAGATAGATCCCAGAAGGACTATCCACAGATTGATCCTGCCTTTCAAATTCTGTTTAGCCCAGCACTGGAGCTCCCTAAACACTCAAATCTCCTGTATAGAAGCCAACCCTGCCTCTGGCTGTGCCTAGAATTGCTGCCAAGTTGGAGAAGACACATTTTTTTAATTGAAAACAAAAAGCTGCAGATTTGGAAAGAATTTGGTCAGTTTCTACAGTGGCATCATCGGCAGTAATAAGCAGAAAATGTTTCTGAACTGCGATAAATATGACCATTGAAAAGGAAGGGTTTTGCAGTTTTCTTTTAGTGTCGAAACCTCATGAGAATGTTTAAATCCTTTAAATCTACTGGGTTTCATTCTTGCTTTTACTTAATATCCATCATAAATCAAAATGCTCTCAATTTTATCAGAGCATTGACTACATGTAGTAATTAGCATTTAAAATCGTTATCTGGAAGCCCGGGGGAAATTTCATAGGTGAGATGATCCAACTTGAGTCTCCAGCTGACTGTAGGTCAGAAGCACCAAATCACCTTCTATAATTGTGCTCAATTGGTAATCTCATCTCGGCTCACGAGAGGCTCAAGCCAAATTAGGTCACATTACCTATTACTTCTCAGGAATACATTCCAGCCCCACACAGGTCAAATTGCATGGCCTGACTCCTGATTACCCAGAGGCTGGCTTTGCCAGAGATGCAGCACAGAGCAGAGGGGTGGCAGTGAGAGGGGCTGCTCATCCCGAGGAAACTGCTACTTGACTGCAAAGTATCTTAAACCAGCTTTTAAAGATGACTCTGAGATTTGTGTTTCAGATTTAAAATCCTGGACAAAGAAAACCAATAATCTCAATATGGTAGGTAAACAAATGGTGAAATAAAGTCCTCACTTTTCAAAATTTAAGTGAAATAAATGATGACAACATTTTTAAAATCCATGTTTTTAAAAAATGTAATAGCTCATAAAGACCTACATACAAATAATAATAATTTGAAGAAGATAAAAAAGAAGCAATCTTTATAATCCTCAAACAACTCCATAATGGATACTATTGTTATCTTCACTTTTCAGATGAGGATACTGAAACATAGGAAAGTTCAGTAACTGCTCAAGGCCACAACGCTGTTTTTGATACAGGGAGGTTGGGCCTGGAACTCCACGTGTTTAATAAAAGCCCTCCCATGATTCTAATGCCTGCACTTAGCAGAAAACTGCTTCAACCCTTTCTTGTAGAGAACACGGGGCTAGGCCGAACAGGTAGGATGCTCACGCTGTCTGCAATCTCATGATGCCCTGGGGCCCAAGTGTTTTTCTATGCTCATAAAGATGTGTAGAGAAAAGGCCGCATGTTCTTTTTCTCCAAACAGGTGTATTCCCCCCAGTAGAAGGGAATGACATTAAGGCTGAGCTTCTCATTTTTACCTTCCCCTCAAATCTAAGGGAGAAATGCTTTGGTAACACTGTTGGGAGTTTTCTATTCTATGTCATTTAACATATTTTATCTTGGGACCCCTTCACATGTCCCAAACCCTGTGTCCAGGAATTTAATTTTTCTATTCAGAGAAGTAGATACCAATTTTTCCCCGGGACCTTCTTCTCCCATTGTAAAACAGTTAGCTTGGCTAGATAGACCCTTTTACATGAAGAGCTTTTTTTTAAATTTAAGATATATGTTATCTCATTTGATATTCAAAACATTCCTATGAAACTTGCAGAGTAGGTATTCATAATGTCTTCATTTTATAGATGAAAAAGCTGATATTGAGATAGGTGGTTTATGTACCCACTTTGAAGTATGCTGGTATTACTTCCTCTGTTTTATTTACACTACCCTGTGCACAAGGCCAGATGCAAAGACTCTATGATCATTCTAGAAATACTTGAAAAGGGTATTATGACCATACAATGTGGGGTTGGGGCAGCAGAATTCCTATCTTAAAGCCTTTCCATCCCAATGCTCAGGACCTATTATGCTACTCAGACTAGCATCCTTGGCACAAAATATTTGTGGGATCATTTATGAGAAAATAATACAAATATTTTGGTTTTAGGCATTTTAAAGAGTCAGGTACAAGAGTAATATTAAATATTGAGTGTGAGCTTAGATCAGTCAATTCAATGGGTTAAAATATGGGGCTGTTGGATCCAAGGCCTTGACTCTACCTCTTATGAATCTACACAATTTACTCAGAAAAAAAATTTTCAATTCCAGGGACCCAGATTTATTTCTCATCTCAAACAAATCAGCTCGCAAATGGTTGCCACTGAGCACTGAGGGAATAGGTTAGTCAATGCAGCCTGTTACCAATGCCCAAAGAGCCAGCCCCTTGGACTGTAAGTCAACAGCACCATCTTCAAAGATACATCATATTGTATAGTGACACATTTACTGTATTTAATAGGAATGCACAATCCAGAATAATTTTAGTCGCTGCTAAACTAGAGATAACTTGCTTAAAAGATCAAGTAGAGAAATACTCATTAATTCCAATTTTCTGATTGCTGCTTAGGACAATAATACTGAGGACTCTTCATTTAAAGTTCTCTAAAAAAGAATTTATTACAAAAAATAATAAACATAAACATATAAATATATATAGCATAATTAAGATCTCAAAAGTAGACCAAGTAAAGATGTTTCATGACATAATTCATTTACAGGCTGTGTTGCAAACTTTTCCTCTGATGTCGGGCCAATCCTTTGTAAACCATATAGCGATTATCTCAATATAAACCATATAGCGATTATCTCAATACCTTACATAGGTCCTTGTGTAATCTTTTTTCTACATTTTCACCATAATTAACTTTCCTGGAGTATAAGTTGGATTATGGTTCTATTCCACTTTGTTTTTCAGTAACTCACAATCTCCTACAGGAAAAATCTAAACTCTTTAAATCCATATAAGTCACTTCACAATCAATTCATGCCGCCTTTCCACCCAAATTATTTAGAAATCCCAAAATACACCATGCTGCTTCATGCTCAAGAGCTTTGCTGTTTTGTTTACCCGAAATATTATTTTCACCCTTGTCTACCTCGTCAACCCGGCTGTCCTCTCTCTTGATATCACTTGCCAGTATGAATCCCTTCCTCTGGCCTAGTACCTGTGTACCTTCTTCCACCTCCATTCTATGGGACTTGTTGATCTAGCGTTTACCTTTTCAATTAACTAGACTGAGAGCTTCTAAAGAATCGGAATCCTGTCTTATTTATCTCTGTATCCTCATCACCAAACTCGGCACCTGGAACACAGAAGGCACTCAGCAGATGCCTGCTGAACGCGTGAATGGGTGGATCAGCACGTTAGCACATGAACAAAGTCCCTAATCAGGAACCAGGAAATCTAACATCCTGGTTCTGCTCTGTTTCACACTCTGTCTTTGACTTGTTATGGTGCCCACTTTCTGAGTAGGACAATTAGCTATCACTGAACCAGTTTTCATCAGCATCAAGCTTCCATGGCAGGTGTTGACTGCTGCGTGCTACTTCACGTGCAGAGAGGCATTCCTGCCCCCAGCTATGCCAGCCACCTCTGCTCAACCAGCTGCTCTTAAAGAGATGAACCTTGACTCCCCATTAATCCTAAAATAGTGGTTAGTCCAAAGTATGAGTGCCATGAAATGCATGTGAAGCCCTTGCACGGGGCCAGGCCCTTATAAGTATGTCATAAATATTAGCTGCTATTATTATTTGTTGAAAGACTCCCTTAGACGAAAGACACTATAAAGTTTTACACTGATAATTCCTTTCTACTTAAACTACAAATATTTTGTGAAGGTAGGTAGAGGACCTCATTCTATGTACAGTTTTTATTCCTTGGAATAGATACCTACTCTGGGATGTAAAAATAAGCCAAGAAAAATAAAGGAAAATATGAAATGTGAATTAGAAAATCAAACTGACAAGTTTATGGACTTTCCCCACCTTGGTTTATAGTTTAATAATTTCTCCTAAAATTGCATTTGTTTTCTATTAAAGGTCCACCCCAAACATTTATTTGCGTGTAGCATTTTTGTTACGTCAGCTTTGAGGTTTGACTAATTGCTCTTATCCTCCCACTGAAGAGAATGAGTCTCATTTCTAAGAAGGTTCATTTGAGTTTTAGGAATGGACATATGCTCATCTCAGTCTCACATGATCTCTCTGGTTTACAGAAAAAATGACGAACCTTGAATTCCTTTCTGTTTTTGGCCACAGGGGAAATAATTCTGGCCAAGGATACAGAACAGAAAAATAATCTGTGCTTTTCCTGTCTTTTATTTACACTCTTCTTGGTTTCTTTTCCCTTGTGTATTTTCATTTGCATATGGTTGATTGTTGATCTAGCTCTGACTCTTATCTCTGTTACTGATAACCAAAGTTTGGTTCTAAGCAACTTAGCATTTACAAAATGCAGTGAAACAAACTGCACTTGTGAGGTATAGTTTTGTTTGACTTTTGCTCAAGTAGGCAAACAGTCAATGGCAGTGGTGGTTTCTTCCTTTATATTTACAAATGCATCCATATCTGAGTCAGCTTATCCAATAAATATTTTTAAATTAAAATTAAGAATGATTAATATAAATGCAAAACACTAAATGATCATATACTCAGCTCGCAGTTTACTTTTGTGAAAAGAGGTTTTATAGTTGATGAAATGGAGGTTGTTTGTGGCTCAAGTGGAAACACTTGGAGCTTTCGAGATAGATTAGCTCTGAGTTAGTGCTGCATTACCTTGAGCAAATAATTGTGTTTCTCTGATCTTCCATTCTTGCATTTGGGAAAAGGGGGCAATGAAATATGATCCATGGGTTTGTTTAAGCATTAAATAACACAGAGAAAGTACTGAACTTAATAAGTACTCAATTAGTAATTGTTTATTTCTCATTCATGTACCCTCTCTGAAACTTTGTCTTCTGCTCAAAACAATCACATATTTGCCTATGTTTGTCTATATGAGGCTCCAGCTATAGAGTAGCCTGGTGACAAGTGTCAAAAGTGAAATGATTTGGTGAAATTATATAAGGACATTTATGTGACATTTATTGGCTCCAGGCAACACTATTCATAACCCTTCATTTTAATAGCAAGCAGAAGGTATGGCCAGAAGTTTTCATAACAGACAGTGTACACTGGAATGCACTGTGGTGGTGTGAGCTACATGCTCTTTCTCATTACCAGCTAATGTGACAATAATACTGCACAGTGCCCACAGTTACAGCATTGGAAAGTTATTACTTCCAATAGAAATAACTGAAGACAATGTGGGCCATTGATACACCTCGTGGGAAATTGCAGGGGATCTCCTGTAATTAACATGAGCCACCAATGCACAAAGTAAATAAGCAACACAATTATGATTTTTTCAGCCGTGAGCAGGTATTAGGGATTTTCCTTTGATCTACTTTGCTTTGGGAACTGGCTTCTTGCCATGCTCTAGCTTTGTATTCCCTTCTGAATTCTACATTTTAGTACTTTTTCTAGGTCATAAAGTCATTTGATGCTGTGTGAGTTGGTGAATGGATAAAAGAACCTCTACAGATGGAAGCAAAACTTTAGCAGCTAGGGGAAGGAGAAAGTTACCTTTGATAGCTGCCTGTGCGTGGTTGCAGGGGTGACCTGCATGATGACATGGCTAATGGAAGTCAGTGCCACATACTAATCCCTAAGCCCACTGTTGTTCATCTCTGTGAAATCAAAAGGGAAAGGAATGGAGAAGCTGGCCAATACAAAATCCCAGCTGTTTCTCAAAGAGGCAATTGAGAATTAGGAATTTTGGAGTGATACAGTAGAGTTAAAAAAGTGCACTGCAACCTCACTGTGTGGCCTATGACAAGTCTGCCAAACTCCCTGGTTATGTGCTTCCTTTCCTGGAAAAGGAGAGTTAAAGAACTATTCCATAGAGTGCAGGGAGGGCTCAATGAGGTGATGTATATAAAACACTTAGCTTGGTGCCTGGCATATATTAAATATTCAGTAAATGTTAGTGTGATTACTTTCTATTGATAGGCAGTTTCACACAGAGCATTTATCTTCTTTTGGTTTATTAACCTCCCAGAGGAGTAGATGAGCTCAAGTAGGAAGGTAGTAAACAGAACAGAGTGAGGGGATGGGAAAATAAATGTCTGTGGAGATAGTTTGGGGAAAGCCATTCTTCTCAGTCTATTAAATCAGTTACAGTCTAAGATGGCCCAGTTATCCAACCGCATAACTCATTTTGCCCAGTTCAATTTAACATCCTTTCCTCCACCCCCCAAACGGGGCACTACATGGCTAGGCACAAAAGCTCTAGAAAGTTGACTTAGACATGGCAAAACTTAGTACAATGAACACGTAAACACAGACATTTAACTTCCTTTTATCCATCATAATCATCTCCATACCTCATGTGCACACTCACACACCCCTCCCGAATCCTATAGAAATTAATGCTGGAATATAAAAGTAGTGGGAAATCTGTATCAGCTCTGGAAACTATAGTATGTTACATCTTCATGCCTATGTCATATTGGTGTGAAATATCAAGGGATTTCCACCAGATAGAGGGCAGATGTGGTCTGAGTGAAGGGGGCCTTGGCAGGCAACGTCATGCAGCCCTCTGAAAGACCGCATCCTTAGGAATTAGGTGGGGTCCTTGAACAGCTCCCTTCTAATACCTCCTTAACTCAAAAAAGGCAAGAGCAAACTGTGGCTCATGGGTAGGGCTGCCAGATAAAATACAGGATACCCAGTTAAAATTGGCTTTTAGGTAAACAACAGATTTTTAGGGGAAGTGAAGGTAATAATTATGTCTCACATAATATTTAGGACATACTTATACCAAAAAAATCCATTAAAAAACTGTATCTAATAAAATGGAAACAGAGAAGGGTAAGCCACAAAGAGCCTTTGTGGCCCTTTCTGGTTACACATAAATGCCCAGATTCTTGCAAAAGAGACTGCAGATACAGGAGCTATGCAGACACAGGCATGTCTCTTATTTGCTAAATCAGGCAGTGTCATTCAGGAGGGGTACACAAGTAGAGCTTCAGGCAGAGTTGCAGGCTGGGCTGAGTCCCAGGTGTCTGTGATGAACAGAAGATGGACAGTTCTACAGTTTGTTCTTGAGCAGGTGGCCACACCAGAACAGGAGAGAACAAAGAAGCAATGAGTCAGCACAGAGGCGGGGCTGCCTCTCCTTTCTCCCAAGACTGCAGGCTCTCTGAACAGTTAACATAATTTTACAGGAAATGTAATCTCCTTTCATCTGGATCTAGAGGTTTCAGATAGTCGCCTACACCAATAGCTGACAAAATCTCTCAACATCTACTTTGTTGTGAGCCAATACTGGGTACCCATGGACCTTCGTCTATAAGAATGCACAATGATCTATTGAACAAAAAACACGACAAAGCCCAAAATACAGAAGGAGATCACATTTAATAATTCTTGAATTCCATGATGAAGACAGTCAGGAACAGAATTAATACTAAAGAAAATCATATAAGTAATGTGAAAAGCGAAATTAAATATTTCTGGAAATTAGAGGCAAAGGGATGAAAGCTCCAGGACTTGAAATACAGATTCAGGAGATTCAATGTATACAAAACAATAACCTAATAAAGAAATAACAGATCATATGATGCAAAGGTAATAGTCAAAGACAAAGTGGAAGAAAATTTTCCTGAATGGAAAAAGTATTGGATCACAGAGCAAAAGGACTCATGGAACCAAAGAGAGCCTCTGTGGTGCTGATTGTTTTTCAGTTGTAAAACATGAAATGTTACAAGTATTCAGGCTGAGAAAAATTAGCGTATTATTAAACCCCCGAAACAGCTGCTGTTTTCTCTAGAGCACTGCTCTTATCATCCATAGAGCTCTGAGCAAAGAAGGCGTGATCCACAAATTCTGTCCACAGTGGTTCCTGTACTAGGGACAGCAGAAAGACATTCTCAGACACACAGAAACTTAGAGAGCTTACCACCCACCTACCTGTACCAAAATAGTTAACTGAAGATGTGTTCCAGCTGACTAATGGAAGAAAAAAAAAATAAAGAATTTTTAAAAATGGGAAGGTTATTATATGAGATTAAGAATGAGTAGTGAAACTGGATAAACATAGTTAAAGTCCAAATGATTCTTTCTAATATGGTATTAAAGATTAATGCAAATAAATAACAAACATTATTCTAGAAAAGACAATGCGTAGTATCAAACCATTAACTTTTTAATCATGAATCTGGGTCTAAATCCTATATTATATTATATAAATAAAAATAGAGAATTATCAGGTCTAAGGAAAAGTTATGGGGATGAAATTTCTTATCTCACATCTGACAGAAACTTAATTTATTATAATCATAAAAATAACTTAAACATTTAAAAAATTGTAACTGTACCCACTAATAGATTAAAAATAGGATATAGATTCTAATTTGGTAAAGTTAACATTAAAAACTAAGAAAAATACTTAAAGGACACATTATAAAAATATTAATGATATATATCACTGGGTATTACTTTTGTAATCAGAAAAAATACAAAATTCTATCATTTCGAAAATACTACTTTCTAATAAGCTAGGAACGAAATGGGTAATCCACAAAGAGCCTCTATGAGCCTTTCTGGTTATGTTATAAACGCCCAGATTCTTGCTAAAGAGACTGTAGACACAGGAGCTGTGTAGACATAGACATGATCAACCCTCTACTCTGCTATCACACTGGTACACTTGTCAATGACTACAAACTTAATTGACACTATCTGTGTAGAAGACATTGGTTTCCTGCTACAGAAGCCTCCATTTTCAAGCTTAAAGCAACCATAGTGACTTTTTGCACAGTAGTGGAAAATTTCAAAAAAGATTCTGCTGTACCAGTACCCAATCCATCAGTTTAAAGGAAAGACGTGGTGCTGAGCATGCCAGGGTGTGTTGTGCTAAGATTCTCTCAGGATGGCCACTCAGTAAAATCTGCATTATGTAAAGCATCCTTCACTTTGACCTTGGCAACAGCAGACTTGTAGCCTGAGAGAGCAGTCATGGCTGATCACAAATAATTCATTTTATATTAAACAAGTGCTAAATTCCATAGTGGTTCTTAACAGCAAGGGACTCTCAAAGGGCAAAAGACTGAATAAACTTAAACTTCAGGAAACAGCAAGCTCTTACTTGCAGCAATCAATAGGCTTTTACTACGGAGAGCAACAAAACCTTTTTGGCTTCCTGACTGCAAGTCAAGCCTCTGATCCCCTTTCTAACCATCATTCATTTTAAGGGCACTTTGATTCTGTGTCTCTCATGTGGAGGCAACAAGGTGCTGGCCCCTGTTTGAACTCAAGTCCCGTGGAGAAAAAGATTCCCCAACAGAGAAAATAAATACTTCCCAACTTCTTTGTTTGTCTTCCAGGCTCTCAGTGGGCACAGCACTCCTGCTCCCTCTGGGTAGCACTCTTCAACTCTCCCTGCTAATTAACCTCTCCTACCGGGTTGCCAAATGAGCTGCTGACAACCAGCCCTGAGCAACTAGGAAACACCAGGACAGCAGACTGGATTGTTAAATTCTTCCATTAACTCTGGGAGAAGAGAGCGCCTTTGGAGTTTTGCTTGGATGCAGTAGTGATAGGTTGACATCACAGTCAGAAAAAGGAAAGAATTTGTACCACACTGACTCTTTAGCTACAATCAGGATACAGTTTTTGGATATTTTTTCATGTGGTAGAAGAGGTAATAAAGAATAGTCAGTGAATTTGAAACTCTCTCAAAATCTAATAGGTCTTTTCACAATAGGAAATGAAAAAGATGCTGAGAAACGTGAGGGGCCTGCTTGAACTTTCAAGCTTCCTATCTCCCTTTCCCGGACATACATGAACCCCAAAACAAGTGGCCATTTTTTTTTTTGTTTTTTTTTGCTTCAGCTAAGAAATGAAGGTGACTAACTTGCTTGACAAGTCCTAGGAGCTATATAAATATTTAAGAAGAGCCAACATTTGATAAAACAAATAGCTATATATCAAAATTTGTGGGAATATCATAATTTATAGAATTTCCCCAATAAGGAATCAGGTGTAAATAAGTTACTTAAAAGTAAAAGCTTTAGTGAAACCAATTAAGAAAGTTTTGCCTTTTTTCTTTCTTTTTAACATCAAAATGAATTTCTGGTCCTATGTGTGGCCAGAAGGATGAATAAGTTTTAATGACCTTCAAAATTAATGTTGCTTTAACTCGGGATCACCTTAGCATTTTCAATGGGCTGAGTATCAGAAGGGCCAGTACGTGGCCATATATATTTTCTACAACTCAGAAATTTTGGTGTCAGTTTTTCCTTTAGAGCATAAAATTCTGCTTCTTCTCCACCGTCCTTACTTCTTTCACTTTTATACATTTCCACCCTGATTTTTCTATTTTCCCCTTAACTTCTTTTTCTTTTGGATCTTAATATTCCTAAACTTTTTTACCCTAAGACATCTTTTCAAAAGCTCTTTTTACTTTAACCATGAGTGTCGACAAGACTGATGTTTTCCACTCTTAATGATTTCTCCTTTCATTCTTACCTTATAGCTTATCCTGCAAGCTAAGTATTCATCCACATTGTTTGATTTAAGGGATAGCATCCAGTAAAATATTTCTCTAATCCCTGAAATTCTGATATTAACACATTCTTTTTGGGGGGATTAATGTCCTTGCTTATATTTCTCTTTATATTATGTGTAATCTTTGGTGATATAATAAGATAACAGATGCCTATTTTTACTCCTACCAAATCCCATTAATTGCTAATGATGGCCTTAACTGCTACATCGTGAAGGATTCCTAGGAGGCGTTCAGCAGGAGTGTTGGCCGTGATTGATTAATGATGTCTGCCTTGGCACAAGATGGGAAAGTGCTGTTGAACATGCTGGACTTTTGCCAATTACATCTGCTGACTCCTTTGTATGAATACATTGGTCAGACTCCTTTACTTACTGAGTGTCAGCAGAGATCTCTAGTATATAAGGTGAAGAAGTTTATAAAGGAGGAAAAACCCAAAGTAGGAGGGATTCTAAATACAAAGTTCTTATATATCACGATTTTGCTTTTTGTTTCCTGATCTAGCCCTGAATGTCTACCTCAAGACACCTATTCAAAATGCAATCGTTTCTTTCCAAAAGCAAAATTGAAAAGTATCAACATGGGCATAGGCAGTATTTATTTCCCAGAGCATATTAGTCTCAAGAAAAAATAATTATATAGCAGACCAGTCTATGGGTAGTTTTTTGTTTATAATTTGGAATGGCCATATTGTGTACAAAAAAATGAAAGACAGAAGCAGTATATTGCAGTTAATTAGATAAACAAATGAACATTTTTATAGTTTTCTGAGTAGCGCAATGTGGACAAAACTCCCTCACTGCTCCTCTGAATCTTTTACAGGTTCTTCTTCCCTACATATTGGTAACATTTAACGTTCTCTCCTCAAGCATTTATCATCTCTTTTTTATTCTCTCCCTAGGCAATATCGTCCCAATAACACCTGAATGTTTTTCCTCTCTTTACATGATTTCCAATTCAAAATTTCAAATTTGGTCCCTTCAAAGTTATGCCTGAATATCTAGTCGAATGGTAAAATCTGGATTCTTGAATGTTCTACCTAAACTTTTAAAACTTCCCAAAGTGAATTAATCATTTACACAAAAAAAGTTATGTATTTTCCTGCCTAACTTTTTATGTTAATGGAACTATAACAGTCCAATCAATCTCTCAGCATGTTGATTTTACCACCAGTCTTCTTTTCTTTCTGTCCCTAATGCCCAAGGGCTATTTCAGGTCCTCAATTCTTATCTTTGTTCTGTTCCAATGAGCCTTCAAACTTGATCTTTCTTTGCTTTTGCAATCCATATTAAATAGCACTGTCAGATATTTTGCATTAAAGCATAGTTCTAATTTATTATTCTCCTGTTCAGAAATCTTCAGAGACTGCCTTTTACTTAGAGAATGAGGCACAGAAATTCAGCCTGGCGTTGAGGGTCCTCTACAATCCAGTGTAAGCCTGTCCATCCATCCATTGGGCTGCCTAGCCTGCCCCTTCTTCTTCAGTTCCTTCCTTCCTTGCTTTTTCCCTTCTTTCCTTCCTTCCTCCCCTCCACAAGTATTCACTGAGTGATTATTGTACTTCCAGCTCTGTGCAAGGCCTTGGGAATACTAACTCAAATAACCTTCAGCCATACCTTCAATCAGCCTAGTAAAACTAGACACGTGTATGTAAAATTACACTAAAATGTGGTGAGTGCTGGACCAGAGGGAAGGACAAAGTACCGCAAAAGCCCAAAGGAAGAAGCAACCAACTCTCCTGGGGGATGGGAAAAAGATTGCTCAGATAAGCAGTCACATAAAATGTGACATTGGCTTTGAGTTCTAATAAATGAAAAAGAGTTCCCTTAGGCCACATCTCTCACTCTTTTCCCACATTTTGTGCCCTTTCCAGACAGACCAGAGGACTCTCCTCTCTGTGAACATATCCCTAAAGTGCATTTGATCATGTTGTTTCTTTTCACCTAGATCTCCATTCCCATTTGCATTGAATAGTGCCCCCCCAAAAAGCTCATGCTTACCTGGAACCTCAGAATGCGACCTTAGTTGAAAATAAGGTCTTAGCAGGTGTAACTAATTGGGTAATCTCAAGATAAAATCCGAAATGCCAAGGATTGCTAGGAACCACCAGCAGCTAAGAGAGAGGCATGAACAGATTCTCCCTCAAGGCCCCCAGAAAGAAACAAACCTGCCCACACCTGGATTTCAGACTTCTGTTCTCCTGAACTGTGAGAGAATAAATTTTTGTTGATTAAAATCACCCAGTTTGTGGTAATTTGTTTAGGGATCCTGCGGAAACTAACACACTGTCTTAATCCCTTGCAATTCTATTAATACTTATTAAAGTCTTCTCAAATGCTGCTTGTTCCATGAGGCTTTATCCTACTGCTTTTTCCCCACTAGCAATTGGATGGTATATATAATCTCTCCTTTCTTTGAGCTTCATTTGTGACTCTTCTAGAATATTACAGTTTACCCCGTATTTGTCATTTTCTTGTGTTCTTCCCTGTTTACCAAATTGCAAGCTTTTGAATGGGGTTAACATAATTTATTCATATTCATATCCTTTATGTGGCATAGTTTCTAGCACTTTCTTAGTCTAGGTTCCATTAAAAACAAAACTTTAGGCAAAAATAAAAATATATGTGAGTAGTTTTAAGAATGTGGTACATTCATGTTATTAAAAGGTGCTCAATAAAAGTATATAGAAAACACTCAATAAATGTTTGCTGAAGGAATGTATGAGTAAATAAACATATTATAAATCCCTGCAGGATAGACATCCTGCCTATTCAATATAAGCCCAGTGCCTGGCAAATGCCTAATGTGTATAGTGTGTCCTCAACAAATATTTGTTGAATGAATGAATGAATGATGAATGTGGTCAGTTCAAGGGACTTCTCTCAGTGTGAGTCCTTAGTTGTATGATCGTCCTCTGCACCAATGAAACATATCCTCTCCCTGGTCGGAGAGGAACGATAACAATATCAAAACTTCTAATAGATATGATCCTCTCTAAATTGCTATTATGTTCATGTGATCATAATATACACAATCAAATTGACATATGTATCAAATTATCATATCGGATTGATTCATTCTATGGATAAAATTAAAAGTTCATTGGTCACTTATTTTTATTTGTTCATTATCTTTATTCAAAATTCTGATTTATTAATTTTAAGAGATGAATTTGAGACCCCCCACCAAGTGATTTGCCCAAGGTCAGACAGGAAGAAAATTGCAGAGCCATAATTTAAAATTAGATTTACCTGATTCCAAAGCTCACACTGTTTTCACTTTCCAAGCCGGCTTGGCTTCAAATAACTTAACTTTTCCTGACCTCAAAATCCCCCACTCACCAGTTCAAGTTGATTCCTTTATTTCACCATCCTGCTAGCTTTGAATTGTTTCTAGGCTTCCCATCATCTTGTGATAGGAATGCCACCCACTTATGCTGCGCTGACCTCCGTCTGGTCCTCATCAATGTGATTTTTCCTTCATCATCTCTTCAGGGTACTTGCCCTTTCTTTGCCACCTTCCAACACCATATGGCACATTCTTATGCCACATGGCTTCCATACATCCTGCCTCCTTATGCTCTCCATTCTCTTAATTCCCTTTATATACACTTTGACAATTTTTCCCTGCTCTTAGATTTCAGATCTCTACTTTCATCCCAGGTTTCACTGCCATGCCCTGTTCTTTCTCATTTCATGGCAGTCTATACAGTTACGATTGCAACATATGTCTATAATTCCTTCATAGTGCTGGGAACATCCATCACTCTGCTGACACCACATAAATTCTGTGCATGCATTTCAGATATGAAAGGAACGGGGGACACGTCCATCCAAAATGAGCTGACATTGCTTCACAAGTTGATTTGGGGGGCCCCACCAATCCCCTACAAAGTATCATTATATGAAAGTACAAAGAATTCTGAGACAAAGATTTTTTACTGAATTTCTGGAGATTAAATTACATATGTATACACAAATAAAATGACACATACAAAATACATATGCCATTTTTCTTTTGTTTCCAAATTTGTATTTTACATTTGTAAATACCCAAATGTTTAAATGAACAATGAAAATCCATATGCCCAATGTCTAAATTCAATAACTGTTAACTTTTGCCACATTTGTTTAATGTAGCTATAAACATGTGCATATTTTAACAAATGAACTGTATGACAATCAGTGAAAGACATCACTATGCTTCAGCATATATCTCCTACATTTTCATTTATAGCCATACTATGACATTATCATACCTAAGAAATTAACAACAATTCCATACTATCATCTAAATAGTGGTCCATGTTCAAATTTCTTCTAGTTGTTCCTAAAATATATTATGTAGCTTAAAAAGTTCCAGGATTAATAAAGTTCCATAAAGTGAATTTGGATGTTTTGTCTCTTTAGTGTCTTTTCATTTACAGCAATAGTCCTCCTGCTTGTCTTTTATGTCCAGGCATGACCAAAACAAGCTTGTTCTCTTGTAAAATGTTACATTCTGGATTTGACTGAATAATGTCTTGTGTTGTCACTTTCTTTCTCCATTCATTTATTTTCTGTAACTCGTAAGCTATGTTTAAAATATTAAGTTCTGGTTAAAATTTTTTGAAAGAATGTTTCATAGATGATGATGTATACTTTGAATTGCCTCACATCAGGGGCCATATAATATTGGGACTGTCTCACTATTTGATCTCTTGGTTAGGGTGGGGAAAGCCAGATGTCTCCATTGTAAAGGTACACTTTTCCCATTGCAATTGTCAAGTAGTCTGTGAATTGACACTTTGACAGGGTGTGAATTACCTATTCCCTTGACCGCCTTTCCCATAATGATTTTAGCATCCACTGATGATCCTTCCTGAATTAATTATTGTACTGGGGGTTTACAAAATGTTGATTTTTCTAATTTTGTCATTCCTTCTAGACAGAATTATTACCTGGCCTTGTTCCATAAAGAAAAACTTCTCATCAACTAGGACCAACTACAGTTCCTCTGAAAAAAACGATAAATACATATTATTTCTCTTAATTACCAGTTTTTAAAGTAAGGGATTATTACAATATCACCTCCAATGGAGGCAAATGAGCCTTTTTCCCTTTCTCTTCTTTCAGACTCATGGATTCTACTATTTATAATTATTTAAGTCATGATTCTTATCCCTCCTCAAATTATCCCAATTTTAGCCAGTGGGAGCCCCTTCGAGCTGGCTTGTTTCCTTTCAACTCTTCTCCGTTAGACTTGGAATGTTTTCTTGCTTTCTGGCACAAGGTAACTCAGGCTCCCATTGTACTCTCCTCCCCAGGATGATTTTAGCAAGAAAATTTACTAATTTTTATGTTTAGATGAAAAAAGAGAATACTGTGCCCTTAATTTGGGTCAGGTCATTTCATAAATAAGGCTTAATGTAATATAAATGCATTAACCCCAGAAATTAGGTATAACCATCAGAAGAAAGATGTTCAAATCCAAAGTTTCATGTTTATACTCCACAGATGAGAAGTAAGCACACAAATGGGACAGGAAGGGAAACGACGACTCCTGGACCATCCTGATGCTGTACTGACTTGTATAAGCAATCAGAGAAAGAGAGAAATATCAGCACTACTGCAAATAAAAAAGCTTGAACTACAAGAAATATTAAATGTCACAGTGTAGCATTTATAAAATAGGCTACAAAATTTGTAAAAGAACTTTTTAAACTTACCAATATGCTATAATTTAATATTTAAGGAAAATAGTAGCAGTGCCAGTTAAATATTGGTTTGGCAGTAGCCAAAATCATATGGAAGAAATAAAATAAAGATCTGAGATGCTGAACCAAGGTGAAATATCTAACATTATATATAATATCAGAGCAGCATCTGGAACATAAGTATTCTCTATAAATGAATACCAATAGTTAGATTTCCAGAATTTGTCATGAATGTCAGAAACTAGAATGACTGTCAGATAATTTAGTAAGTCCAGAGCTTGTATATTCACAGTCTCAAAATATGCAATAGCATCATTGAGAATCCTGATAACATTTAAATCTGTTTATCATACCAGGGCTTCCACGTAAAAATCCTCTCCAAGGAGCACAAGCATCCTGCAAAGGTTAAGTGAACTGCAGGAATTTATTAAAAAACATTTAGACATTCCCAGAACAAAATAAAGTTAATGGATCGCTCATGTAGCTGGAATTCAGAGAAGCAAAGCTCAAACAACTCCAAACAGATGTGAGTAAGGGTAAGGCCAAAAAAGAGAAGTACCAGCTTGTTCTTCAGGGACAAAAATAGTGATATTTTGGTCAATAGTACCACAGTTTTGTGGTGCAATACATTAATAGATTAAGACAGTGCTACTTATTCTTTCCATCATGAAGAGCCAAGATGGACAATATCTACCATATTTTCAGACACGCTTATCCTCTTATGCACATACGCATTGCTGCATATCAATTTTTAAAAAGAGTATCAGGCAAACACATTTTTCAATTGTCATCTTCTCTGAAACAGCAACCACTTCTGCCAGAGGTAGTTCTTGGGGTGGTAAGAGCATCCGTTCACAGCTGGAGGGAGGGAGGCTTACAGCTATTGATCTGAGCACATGTTCCTTTCATAGCATCTAGGTTTTGCCATTAAGTTAAAGACTATTTTTCACACAAGGCATTCATGATGCGTGGCCAGGCAAAGGCCTGTTCTCTGTGTTTGACATAGGAAAAAGCAATGTCCAGGCACTTTTTCCTCTCTGCTAATGGTATTTAAACCTTTGTTTGCAGGGGAGGTCAAGACACCTTTGAATACCTGATGAAAACTATGAACTATTTCCCTGAAAAATTGCACAATAAGTTTAATGCAATTTGAGGGTGTTTATTGATCCCCTGAAGCCCATCCTTGGACTGCTGTGGACTCCTTAAACCCCCAGAAGAAAGCCTGCACCCTCATAGCCAAGACTGCTAAGGATAAAAAAGGAGCAGAACACTGAATCCCACTCAACTTTTCACCAAAAGAGAATATATTTATGCGTGACTGACACATAAAACCAATAAAATTCTTATCTCAGATTTTTGAAAATTCACATAAAGAGCCAAGAATAAGTCAATGATGATAATTGTGGCAATCCTAGACTTTTCTACACAGCTCCCAAAGTAGTGTGATTATGATAGAGTTTAAAAAAAAAAAAAAACAAAAACTGATGACAAGAAAATTCAGCCTGGAAGAGACAGTGGCATAAACCAGATTTCTTAAAGGCCACCATGTTTCCCACACCATTCAAATTAGTAATGGGTTAGAAACAGCTATTCATGGTAGGATAAGATCTTGGTTGCTTCCCTAGGAGTTAGTCACTCATTTTCGTGGCAATCCAGGAAAATGTTATCCTGTGAAACTGCTAATACTGTTAGTTTTTAAATTAACAAAAGTTTAGTGGACACTTGTGAAATTCCATGATTACTGCCCATGTTTAAAGGTAATCCCTCCTTTAGAGTTGAAATAACTGGCACATGTTTGGTGTCTGGTTTGGGGACTCATTTTTTTTTTAATCTCAGCTTATTTTGTAAATTGGTTTTGTTGTGCGGACACTTATGGGGAGTTAAAAAAGAATACTTGGCCTTTATCAAAAAGTCCCAAAAGAACAAATGCTGGTGTGAATGCAGAGAGATAGGAACACTCATAAACTGCTGGTGGGACTGAAAACTAGTGCAACCTCTGTGGAAAGTAATGTAGAGATACCTCAAAGAGCTACAGGTAGAAATACCATTTGATCCAGCAATCCCATTACTGGGCATCTACCCAAAGGAAAAAACGACATTCTATAAAAAAGACATCTGCACTTGAATGTTTATAGCAGCACAATTGACAATTGCAAAGATGTGGAAACAATCCAAGTGCCCATCAATACATGAGTGGATTAATAAAACGTGTATATGTATACCATGGAGTTCTACTCAGCCACAAAAAATAATGGTGATCTAGCACCTCTTGTATTATCCTGGATAGAGCTGGAGCCCATTCCATCGCAAGAGTGGAAAACCAAGCACCACATGTACTCACCATCAAATTGGTATTAACTGACTTCACTGACCAACACTTAAGTATACATATAGTAGTAACATTCATTAGGTGTCAGTCAGGTGGGAGGGGGGAAGAGGGGATGGGTATATTCACACCTAATGGATGCGGTCTGCACCGACTAGGGGATGGACATTCTTGAAGCTCTGATTCAGGTGGGGCAAAGGCAATATATGTAACCTAAACATTTGTACCCCCCGTAATATACTGAAATAAAACAAATAAAAAATTTAAAATAAGTAAATAAAAATAAAAAAGAATACTTGTCAGTGAGCTTTCTTTCCCAGGTATCCCACCTGATACAGAGTCCTTCATAATGCTTGTACCATGACCTTCAAGGCCTTTGCAATCTGCCTTCAAAGTATCATTAACTTCATGTCTTATGATCACGCTTCTCAGATCCCTTCCCATTTCCTTCAGGGCTTTGCTCCCAAGCCTTTTACTCTGCTGTGATAGTTGCCTGAGATGCTGTTTCCTGTTTCTTATCTAATGAAGAGCTACTTGTTCTTCAAAGCCCAGCTCAGCTTGTTTCTCGACTGAAAAGTCTTCTCGCACTTGTTGAGGCGCACACAGTCTCTTCATCTACTGCCCCATCTCTTTATTGGAAGGAAGAAGGGAGGGGGAAGGGAGACAAATGAATGCTGCGAGTGCCGCATGAGCAAACATCATGCCTGTGTTTTCATCTGCGTGGTTGTCATGCATCCCACAGGGCCTGGTGTTTGACAAATAATTATTAAAATTAATTAATTAATTGCTACAAGGTATTTCTTTCGTGCTTTTTAAGTCAAAATTTATGGTTAGGTATTTATTTGTTTATTGAGAAATTTAACATAGATTTCTCCTGTTAACTCACAAATGCCACGAGGTATATCTTTTTAAAAAATTTATTTGACAGATTTATTGAGGTAAAAGTGATCTACAAAGAACTGCACATATGTAATGTGTACACATATTTAATGTGTACAATTTG
>RJWJ010003191.1:0-89577 GCA_004363605.1 Indri indri | reverse complement strand
TAGTAATTTATATGGAAAAAAAAAATCAGTGCCAACTCAGACTACTGCCTGGGTACTTGAATAGGAAAAGTTGTTATTGGAGCTGATTTTATTTATTAAGTCTTCCTTTCGTTCATACTTAAACGGTTTCGTATTTTAGTTTCACAACAGACTGTGGTGTATCAATTTCATTGGCCTTTTCAGAGAACCAGCTTTTGGTCTGGTTTCCTTAATGTTTCTCTGTGGACTTCCTGTTTTCAATTTCATCGCTTTAAAAAAAAAAAAAAAAACTTCAGGTTTTCTTTCTTTTCTTCCACTGGCTTTAGGTTGGTGTTACTCTCTGCTTTCCTTAGATTAGGGAAGCGTTGTGTTTTTTGTTTTTTGTTTTTTTTGAGACAGAGTCTCACTCTGTTGCCCGGGCTAGAGTGCCGTGGTGTCAGCCTAGCTCACAGCAACCTCAAACTCCTGGGCTCAAGCAATCCTCCTGCCTCAGCCTCCCGAGTAGCTGGGACTGCAGGCATGCACCACCATGCCCGGCTAATATATATATTTTTTCTATATGTATATTTTAATTGTCCAGCTAATTTCTTTCTCTTTTTAGTAGAGACGGGGGGGGGGGCCTCACTCTTGCTCAGGGTGGTCTCGAACTCCTGAGCTCAAACGATCCACCCGCCTCGGCCTCCCAGAGTGCTGGGATTACAGGCGTGAGGCACCGCGCCCGGCCGAAGCGTTGTGTTTTGATACAGCTACTTTGAGTATCACAGGCCGGAGAGTTCTGGAAGAAATAGAATCTGAACCCAGGAAAAGCGTTAAGGAAACTCCATTTCTTCCTATGTTCAAGGGTCTACAGGGCAGGGCCACGGTGCACCGCCCGGTTTTGGCTTTTCATAGCCTGGTGTGTTCTATAGCTCGCGCCTCTTGCACTCTTTAATGGAGCTGTGCTTTTTTGTTAAGTTTCTCTCTCGCAGCTGGCGCTGTTTTACCTCTGGCTTCCTCCTCTCTGTCATCAACACCCCCCAGCTGCCTCTTTGACCCGACAAACCGCAGAAATAAGTGCAAAGAAAACAAGCCAGCAGCCACCTGCTACCAAAGCACCATCCCTAAAGGCCGTGCATTTCAGGACAGCTGTTGTGAGTTCCGGGAGGAAGCTTGTGTTTCTTCAAAGGGGAAAAAAATAAAAATAAAACCACACAGGAACGGTGCAAGCCAAGCATTCTGTGTTGAGTGCCCTCTAGTCAAACTCAGCATGCTCATTTGGAATTTGGGATGGTAATTTGGACGTGGGCGGCTGGGTGTGTGTGGTCTGGGGTGGAGAGTCTCCACTTTTCTAAAAGCAAAAACCTTTTTCTTTCGAGTTAGCGGGTCATTTGTTTTTGTGGCGTGCTTTGCTTTGCTTCCTGCTGTCTGCGTTTCTGTGGTACGCCTGGATGTGCAGTAGTTACTAGAAGGTGCATACATGTGCACACACCCATTGCATTCACCAGGGCTTTGGCCGGTTTAAATCTCCCTTGTGGCCACTGAAAACACCATCATTCTTTTGGATTTTGGCAAGTTCAGGTAAAACCTGAGAGACTGGCCCACCTCCCTGCTTAGGAAACAATGGCCACATTGTATGGGAACGTCACCTGCTGTTCCCAAGCTGGTGTTCCCGTCCAGTGAGCAGAACAGACCGTGCCCCTAGGTGGACCTGTGCGCTGCTCCAAACCGTCGTTTTGTGAATCGTTCCTTTGGGGTTTCCTTGTTCCAGAAACAATGTTACCTGTGGTGGCTGGCGTGCTAAGACTGCTTAAAGAATACAGTGTGTCCTTGAATCCTAACAAACATTGCAAGGTGCTAGGAAAGTAGAAAGTAGGTTTATTCTCAGGTCAGTAATCCTGCCAGATGAAGGAATAACACCAGGAACACAAGAATCCAGTCTCTAATTTAACAGGAGGTCGGTGGAGGCAGAGTGCATAGTTTTTATTAACATACTTCTGGAATTTAAACTTTTTCTTTTTAAAATGTTATTATTTGATAATTAATTAATTATTATTGAAGACAGGGTCTTGCTCTGTCACCCAGGTTGGAGTGCAGTGGTGTGATCATAGCTCACGGCAGCCTCCAACTCCTGGGCTCAAGCCGTCCTCCTGCCTCAGCCTCCTAAGTACCTGGGACTGCAGGTGCACACCACCATGCCCAGCTAACTTAAAAAAAAATTTTTTTTTGCAGAAACAGGGTCTTGCTGTGTTGCCCAGGCTGGTCTCAAACTCCTGACCTCAAGCCATCCTCCTGCCTCAGCCTCCTCAGTAGCTGGGACTACAGGTGTGCACCACCACACCTAGCTAATTTTTCTATTTTTGGTAGATATGGGATCTCGCTCTGTTGCCCATGCTGTAGTGCAGTGGTGTGAGCATAGCTCACTGTAGCCTGGAACTCCTGGGCTCAAGGCATCCTCTTGCCTCAGCCTCCTAAGTACCTGGGACTACAGGTGTGCACACCATATCCAGCTAATTTTTCTCTTCTTTGTGGAGATGGGGGTCTCGCTATGTTGCCCAGGCTGGTCTCAAACTCCTGGCCTCAAGTGATTTTCTCAACTCTGCCTTCGAAAGTGCTGGCATTACAGGTGTGAGCCACCGTGCCCCACCTTTTTTTTATTGCCGGCATAGCACACTCAGCTTCCTAAAAGGCAGCCTGTCGTTTTCCTTGGAAACAGATCTTTGACATGCACCGAGTTTGCCCCTGGACCCACTGCACCCAGTTGAACCCTCCGTTCTGATATCTCCTTCTTAGTCAGGAAAACAGCCGTGAATCTGCCATTTAGCAATAGGTTATACTGTGGGAGGGATCGAAGTAAGTAAAGACATGTGGTTCCAGAAAAAGGCAGATAATTCAGGGAAGCTAAGAGAAAATTAAAACCAAAAAGGAAACAGAAGAGAAAAAAAATTTTTTTTCAAGTCTCGCCTCAAATAATACCTTCAGAGGAGTTTGAGAAGACGTTGTCTTCATCCACAAAAATAGGATGTTATTAAATACAGTAGAAACTTCAGATACGATTGATGAAGATTAAAATAAGGAAAGAAAAGAAAAATCCAAAGGGTGAGCTTGTCCATGCTCGTGACTTCAGTTTTCATCCTGGGGCTTTGGGCTCTCAAAGGAACAGGTGGAGTTTACACCTTTCTCCGGAGCGCTGAACAGTTCATCACTGACTCCTGGCTTGGGTGGGTCCGTCTCTCTGCAGACATCAGCAGGTCGCTTAGGTTGGTTTCCTGTGGCTGCCATAACAATTACCCCAAACTGGGGACTTTTTTTTTTTGGAGACAGAGTCTCACTCTGTTGCCCGGGCTAGAGTGCCGCGGCGTCAGCCTAGTTCACAGCAACCTCAAACTCCTGGGCTCCAGTGATCCTCCTGCCTCAGCCTCCCGAGTAGCTGGGACTACAGACATGCACCACCATGCCTGGCTAATTTTTTCTATATATATTTTTAGCTCTCCAGCTAATTTCTTTCTGTTTTTTTTAGTAGAGATGGGGTCTCGCTCTTGCTCAGGCTGGTCTCGAACTCCTGAGCTGAAATGATCCGCCCGCCTCAGCCTCCCACGGTGCTAGGATTATAGGCGTGAGCCACCATGTCCGGCCCAAACTGGGGAATTAAACAGCAGAAATTCATTGTCCCACAGTCCCGGAGCCCGGGAGTCTGAGACGCAGGTGTCTCGGGGCCGCGCTCCCTCTGCAGGCTCCAGGGGAGGCTCCTTCCTGCCTCTTCCAGCTCCTGGGGGCTCCAGGCGTCCCTGGGCTTGTGGCCGCGTCACTCCAGTCTCTGCCTCCATCTCCACGTGGCTTCTCCTCTGCGTCTGTGTCTCCTCTGCTGACTCTTAGGAGGACACCTGTCACTGGGTTTAGGGACCTCCCTAATCCAGGGTGGTCTCATTTCCGGATCCTTAATTGCAACTGCGAAGACCCTATTTCCAAATGAGGTCCCATTCACAGGTACCTGATGTTAGGACTTCAACATATTTTTTCCAGGGAACTGAATTCAACCCATAGCAGTTGGGATTAGGGTGAATTCGACTGTAGTTCGGTGACCCGCAAAGCGCCAGGCTCGTGTGGGGCTTCTCTTGCACAGCACAGGGGCTGAGCCGTGCTCTGGTGGGTGGAGACCCTCCGTGGACCTGCTGTGTAGAACACGCTGCAGTGAGATGCCCTCCTCTCTCTCGCATCACCCACTGGAACCTGCCCCACATACCCAGGGAGACCCCAAAGTCCAGTCCTGAGGGTTGGTTTGTTTTTCTTTTTTTTCTCTTTGTACCCAGTTGGAATCCCACGCCACTATCCCTGTTTTTATTCTATGCAAATCTTCTCGCGTGTTCCGAGTTCTAGCACATTGAAAAAAAAATAACCAACACAAACTTAAATCTAAGTTCCTCCTGTTTATTGCAGTTCTGTTGTATTTTGGGCTTCGTGAAGACAGAACAAAGTGCAGCGTTCTCCTTCTTGGTTCCTGTCCTTGCGGCCTCATGCAAGAGGGATTTTGGGTTGCCGGGCTCCAGGGAGAAGCGAAACAGCCACTCTCCTTTTTTCTGCTGTTTCTCACAACTCACTTTGTAGATCTTTAATTTCTTTCCCGGTTGTGCCAGCTCAATAAAAAGAGAGCCTTTCACCGGGCCCCATGTTTGTGATGATTCATTTAATATTTTAGTTCTGTGACGTTGTCTAAACATTCAGGAGGAAGCCTCTCATTTTTCGGTGACCCTAATGTGTGTCTGTCCACGTACAATGATGACGCATGCCTGTGTCTGCATGTGCCTCCGGAGATGTTTACGGCATTTTGCTGGGAACCATTACGGGGTTTGCTAGTTGTGTTGAGAGTGGACATCTTGTCCTTCCTTCCCCCCTCCGCCCCTCCAGACACGAAGCCGGGATGTGTCTGTCGGTGAGTCCGACATGAAGGCTTCAGGGGGATGGTTGGATGCAGGGAGAATGGCAAGAATGTCCGAGGCTTCCAAAAGGTAGGGTGTTCGCCCATGCGAGAGAGGAAACCTGAATCCATCTTGCATTCGTGTCTAAAGATCAGAATTGCACATGCGGAGTGGCCCGTAAATCTGGAACTTGGCTGGAGAAACAAAGATCCGTTTCAGTGTTGGAGGGAAAGCCAACCACACTAGGCCTGCTATGAAAGGGGTGCACTCACTTACAAGTAGGCGCACCTTCCTGAGACCATCAAGGATTGGCTTCTAACCACCCGACGCCCATAGACCAAGTGCATTTTGGACTTTGGAATTTTTCTGAGTTCAGGATGATAATAAGGCTATGTGGTGTTTATTTGTACAACACCCTTAGCAGAATCTTGGCTGAGAGTTGTTATTAATGCGAGATATTTCTGCCATGAAATGAATGAATGAATGTTCACCCAAAGGCCAGTCAAGACTGAATACTCTTATGTTAGGTGAGGTCCAGTCTGTGGCCAGGTGTGTCTATGAAGACACCTTGGGTATTCAGAGCCTTGTAGATTTAGCAATTAAGGAACTCATTCTGGATTTTTCATCTTAAAGCTTTGACCTTATAGCAGCACAATTCACAGTCACAAAGACGTGGAAACAACCCAAGTGCCCATCAGTGCATGAGTGGATTAATAAAATGTGGTATATGTACACCATGGAGTTCTACTCAGCCATAAAAAACAGTGGTGATCCAGCACCTCTTGTATTATCCTGGATGGAGCTGGAACCCATTCTACTAAGTGAAGTATCCCAAGAATGGAAAAACAAGCACCCCATGGACTCACCATCCAATTGGTATTAACTAATCAACACTTAAGTGCACATATAGTAGTAACATTCATCGGGTGTCCGGCAGGTGGGAGGGGGAGGAGGGGATGGGTATATTCACACCTAATGGGTGCCATGCACCCTGTCTGGGGGACGGACATGCTTGTAGCTTTGACTCAGGTGGTGCAAAAGCAATTTATGTAACCAAAGCGTTTGTACCCCTATAATACTCTGAAATTAAAAAAAAAAAAATTCCTTTTCTATGCCTGAAATACTACCTAGCTTGGGGAGGCAAGGAGGTCTCTAGGGTGGGCAGTGGAGAACTCCCCTTGAGATGCTCTCTTTTATCAGGGAGGAAAATTCTGATTTATCGAGAAACACCTGGAAAGACTGTCCTTTATGTCTTTCTGGGCAAAGCTGCCTTGCGGCCATTCTTAGCTGCAAAGGGCTAAAAATAGACATGGCTACCTACGTGGTGTAATGAGGGCTGGGAACGCATGTTACAGAGCCTCCCAGCACCAAGCAGGGAACTCTCTGCCTTTATTTTCTTCTCACTGCAGCCATGGCTTCACATCAACACCAAGAAATGTTGTCTTTGTCTTCTGTGCGCTTAAGCTGATAAAAATTCCAGCAAGTCCGTGTTGTGCGCCTTGAGCAAGGTTGTTTACCGACGCGGTTCTGTAACCTGATCGCGGCCTTGCGGGACTAACCATGTCTCCCAGGGGAGGGCCGGGGTCTGCCGCGGGGCATACGTGCATAACCCGTGTTGCCTTCCGTGTGTTTACACCTCACGGAGCTCAGAAAAAGCTTTAAAGAAGTTGCAGGTAGAAATGTTAAAAATCTGCTGAGTCACAGCTGTGTTGTTTTTGACGTGGGCATGGAGAAATCTCTCCACTGATGGCTAAAAACATGTATTGTCCAGTGAGTATTAATACTACCAAGTATTGAATGTGTTCCTTAGGGTGGGCAGTGGAGAAAGATGCACAAAAGAGGAAGGGCCCAGACACAGGAAGAAAGATTAAGGAACACAGTCTAATTTGCAATATTAAATATGTTAGGGTGTGCCACGAATTCAATATTTCATAATAATTAAATTATCAGCAGCCACATAAACACCTAGACTCTATCAGCTCACGGTTGGCAAAGCCGTTTCCCATATCCTGTCATTGAACTCATTGCACCTAATTTTATCGTTATGCAAGACTGCCTGCCTCTAAAAACATTTTACTTCTATTTCCAAATTATCTTTCAGTGAGAATATACTTAAAAACCCTTTATTACTTGCTATTCGTTTCTTTACGTCTTATACAGCAGTTTTGTAGATCATGTTCAACTTCTGCCCTCATAAAATATTCAGTATTGGAAACTTGATTTGAAAGCCAGGGCGACTCCTCTTCCTCCCTCCCCACGCTGCCCTGTAAGCTAGTAGGGTCATTCATTCATTCATTCGGTTGTATATTCCATAACATGAGGATTTTAGTTTACAGAAAATGCTAAAAAATGTGTAGCTTAAGTATATCACGTGTCATATATCAGGATCTATATACGCTCCGTTATAATCTTATCGGACCATCGACATGTATGTGGTCTGTCGTTGACTGAAACGTTGTTATGTGATATGTGACTTTATAGGGTCTTCTAACTCCATTTTCTGCATGCCTGCTGGAAAGATTCCTTTAAAAAACTGAAAGACAGGCTGGGCGCGGTGGCTCACGCCTGTAATCCTAGCACTCTGGGAGGCCGAGGCGGGCGGATGGTTTGATCTCAGGAGTTGGAAACCAGCCTGAGCAAGAGCAAGACCCCACATCTACTAAAAATAGAAAGAAATTAATCAGACAACTAAAAATACATAGAAAAAGTTAGCTGGGCATGGTGGGGCGTGCCTGTAGTCCCAGCTACTCGGGAGGCTGAGGCAGGAGGATCGCTTGAGCCCAGGAGTTTGAGGTTGCTGTGAGCTAGGATGATGCCACGGCACTCTAGCCTGGGCAATACAGTGAGACTCTGTCTCAAAAAAAAAAAAAAATTGAAAGACAATAGTAGACCACCCAACACTGCCTTGATCCCTCCCCCTCACTTAGAATAAAGTTCCCGCACAAATCTCTGGTTTGCTGAGTCCAACGCGATCCGAACAAGTGGTTCGTCCTTGTTACTCACATTTCTGCTTAGATGTTTTGGAGACCTGCAGACACCTGAGAGTCTCGGAGACATCCTGGGAGAAGTTCTCCCTGAACAAGCGGCCCGAATCACCGCCGGCTGCTCTCCGCCACGCCAGGCAACTCTAAGTCTTGGCACTGGGCAAGGCGCCCTCTGATATTTCTCTTATTGTCTCCTTTGCCCTGGAAAAATGTCCACAACATGAGAGTAGAGACCTCGTTCCTTCCTGAGATCTCAGAGCCCTGGGCAACGGGGAACATAAATTTACAGAATAAATTTTACGTGAAGTGTCCAGTAGTATTGAGGAACGTCTACATATAATTTGAACTTCTGGGATGTATCCTTTTGAAAAAGGTACTTGTATGTCTGTAGCTAACATGGACTAGGAATGCTGACCTATGCTTCGCGTCTCAGAAGAGAATTTTCCCTCAATCCCCACATAACAGGTTAAGCTATCTCATTTTGCGTCTGCCCGAGGCACGTTGAATGCACTTTTGAAGCCGACTTTAGTCCTCTGTTTCCATGCATGTCTCCCCAGATGAAGTCGCAGGTGGAGAGACAGTTTTGTTCTCTCTTTTTTCTGTAACCACTTTATTGAGATACAGTTGACATAGGGAAAGTTGTACATATTTAATGTACAAACCTTGGATGAATTTGGAGATAAGTGCACACCTGTGAAACCGTCACCTCAATCTATGCAAAAAACATTTCTGTTGCCTCCTCCCTTGGCTCAGACTTATTCTGGGCAACCACCACTCTGCTCTCTGTTTGCGTGAGTCTGCCTGTTGTAGAGTCCTCACGTACGTGTGGTTATGCCGTAAGTCTGTCTTTCCGTGCCTGACTTAATTTCACTTAACATAATGTCCTCCGGGTTCATCCATGTTGGCAAGAAGGCTGAATAGTATTCCACTGGAGATGTAGACCGTATTTTCTGTATCCATTCATCCTGGATGGGCACTTGGGTTGATTCTGCATCTTGGCTATTGCAGTAAATACGAGAGTGTAAACAGTAAACAGAAAACACAGGAGTACAGGCATCTCTTTGAGGTCCTGGTTCTCCTGGGGTTTGCATCCTAGCATAGCGGGCACCGCAGACAGGTAGGATATCAGCAAGTGAATAAATAGGTCAATATTGATTAGTGAGCTTTGCTCATTAAAAGATGCTCTGATTCCTTAGAAAGAGTCACTTCCAAAGCATCCTTTCTCTCGGTCACTTTACATTTCTCAGAAGCGCTGTCTGCTCCCTGGGGTGGAGGTAATCACATAAGAGAAGGTGGTGATATTTTATTCGTTGTAGTTGCTAATCTCTGCTTGAAGCTATGAATGGGTTGTTTAAAAATATTCCCAAGGAGCGATGTGTGTCAGGAAGGGGCTGCCTGCGCTGGGATGAAGGCAGGTCGAAGACAATTTGGAGAGAATTTAGAGATCCATGTACTTCCCATGAAGGCGTCATTTAAGAAAGGTGTGTCATAAGCTTGAATACTTTATGGAATCTGAGTGGGAACAATTGTGGGCTGAGGGACAAACCCCTCTCCCCCGCTAGCTGGTCATGTTCTTATTTACTCTCTCTCGACGGGTATCTACAACCACTTCATTCTAATCTGTGCCAGATTTTTAAATAAAGAGAATATTTAGCAGGCACCATATGTGGGACTGTGTGTGGGGGGGTGTTGGGGGCGGGTCTCTAGGAAGATGCATTTGCAGCAACGATGGTCCGTTTCCCCCAGATGGAAGACCCTCTCTGTGATGCCTGTGTTCAGTTGCAGACTCTACATGAGAGCCTCTCCGTACATACCACCGCACCGCGTGTACCTTGATGCCGAGACTCTGAGGTCTGCGGGCTCTGTTTTGAGGTCCCGGTGCAGCCTCCTGCCCATTGCATGGTGCGGCTGGTTCTCTGCCGTCAGGAGACCTGACCACTCCTGTCTCTTCTCTCCCCTCCCAGGCACTGGGACGTTCGGACGGGTGCACCTGGTGAAGGAGAAGACCACTGAGCATTTCTTCGCACTCAAGGTGATGAGCATTCCCGACGTCATCCGCTTGAAGCAGGAGCAGCACGTGCACAACGAGAAGTCTGTCCTGAAGGAAGTCAATCACCCGTTCCTCATCAGGCTGTGAGTCTGCTCCCAGGGTTCTGCCCACTCCCTGCCTGGATGGATGGATGGATGGATGGATGGATGGATAGATACATACACAGATGGATGGATGGACGGATAGATACGTACACGGATGGATGGATGGATGGATGAATGACATAGATAGATACATGGATGGATAGATGGATGGCTGGATGGCTGGCTGGATGGATGGATGTGTAGATGGATGGATGGATAGATGTGTAGATGGTTGGATGGGTAGATGGATGGATGGATGGATGGATAGATATGTACACAAATGGATGGATGGATGGATGGATGGATGGATAGATGTGTAGATGGATGGATGGGTAGATGATGGATGGATGGATGGTTGGCTGGATGGGTGGTTGGGTGGATGGATGGATAGATGATGGATGGATGGATGTGTAGATGGATGGATGGATAGATGATGGATGTGTAGATGGATGGATAGATAGATGGTTGGCTGGATGGATAGATGAATAGATGATGGATGGATGGATAGATGTGTAGATGGATGGATGGATAGATGATGGATGGGTGGATGGATTTGTGGATGGGTAGATGGATAGATGATGGATGGATGGATAGAGGATGGATGGATGGATAGATGGATGATGGATGGATGGATGAATGGATGATGGATAGATGGATGGATGACATAGATAACATGTATGAATGGATGACATAGATACATGGATTGATGGATGGCTGGATGATAGATAAATACATACACAGATAAATGGATGGATGGATGGATAGACCATATGGATAGATACATATATATACAGATAGATACATAGATTCGATAATTAGGCTTTTTGAGAGAAACAGAACAGAGAGAGAGGGAGAGAGATTTTAAGGAATTGGCTCTTACAGTTGTGGGGTTGGCAATTTTGAAGTATGTGGGGTAGGCCAGGTAGCTGGAAATCAGGAAAGGTTTCTACATTGCAGTCTTGAGGCGAATGGTTTCCTCTTTGGGGGCAAACCTCAGTCTTTGCTCTTAAGTCCTTTGGTTGATTAGACGAGGCCCACCCATATTATGAAAGGCAACCTGCTTTACTCAGAGTCTGCTGTTAGTGAATGTTAATCCCATCAAGAAAATAAATAAATAACCTTCACAGCAACATCTAGACTAGGGTTTGACCAAACCACTGGACACCGTAGCCTGCCCAAGTTGACCCTTAAAATCGGTCATTGTACCAGGCAAAAAGGCAAGACAGCTTAGGAATGGGCCATCAGATCCACAAGTGACCATTCAGTGACACAGGAGACTCCTGTGCCCTAAGAATGATCAATAGATACTGAGATAGGTGAGAGATAACAGCTGGTAGGTAGATAGATATCATAGATATTGATACGGATGGTACATATTGAGACAGATTGATACAGATGATTGATTGATAGATAGGTATAGATGATAGATGATCAGTAGGTAGATACTGAGGGAGATAGCTGAGAGGTAGTTAATAGATGGTCGATAGATCATATATAGACGGATCTTACGTGCTAAAACAGGGTTTCTCGACCTCAGCACTACTGACATTTGGGGTGGATTCATTCTCTGTGGGGGGCGTCCTGTGCACTGTGGGGTGTGGAGCAATGACCCTGGGCTCCACCCACCAGATGCCAGCAGCACCCACACCCCCAAGTTGTGACAGCCACAGTGTTTCCAGACATCACTGACTGCTGCCTGGGGACAAACTCGGCCCCCCACTGAGAACCGCTGTGATGGAGTCACAGACAGGACTAACCGGGGAGGTGGGGGCCCTTTCTCTGTCTTCTGAGCCTGGAGTCGCACCCCGTGGTTGTTATTGATCAGCCTACGGGCCGGACAGTGGGTTCACCGCCATGTCATTCCTCCCACGGCAGCAGAGCCAGCTAACGGGTTTGGTTTTCCATCTCGGCATTCGGTCAGCTTTCTTCTGCAGATTTTTGAAGGCGAGAGGTCTGTCCTTGTAGTTCCTGATTGGATGACGGCTTTTATCTCTGCTGAGCGAAATTCACACCTTAATCTCTTCTTAGGGGAGAGTGGATATGTCCCAGGAAAAAGATCTTTTTTTTAACATCCACAGACTTGCGTGTTTTCCTGAGAGTTAAAGAGGAGGGAACACAGAGTTCTGACTTCTTATTTTTATTTTTGGGCCCTCCCTCTGTTTGAATTTCAGAAGCAAAAATCTAGAAGTAGCTCTGACCTTCCTCCTTCGTTATTGCCTGCGAAGCACAGATGCCAGAGGAGGAAGGCGGCCACCTCCCCAGCCCCCTGTTCCTGTTCCTTGTCTGAAAATGATGAAATATGTGTTTGGTGTTTTTGCAGGGCAAGGCAAACGCTTCCAACAGGGAGGTTTAAATTCTCGTGATAGGATGAAAACATACGTCCTCTGTCGGTGCCTTGCCTGAGGGAGAAGTGGGCGGGATGAGAAGAATCCCCGAGACAAGAGGAAGGATGAGTTACCAGCTCTGTAGGGCAAGGCATGGGGGCGTACAGGAGGAGGAAGCCCGGGCGGAGTTTTGCAGCAGGAGCAGGGATTTATTAGCGGAAGGGGGCGGGCGGCGGAAGGTCACTCGAGACACGGAGCGGCACGGCGGCCACAGTCCCGAGGGGAGCTGGATGCAGGGAGGTTTTGTACCATTTGAGTCAAAGTTATAGGTGTGCCCATCCCCCAGATAGTGTGCGTTGTACCTGTTAGTGTGAATTTACCCATCCCCTCCTCCCCTCCCACCTGCTTGATTTCTGATGAATGTTACTCCCATATGTGCACATAAGTGCTGATCGGTTAATACCAATTTGATGGTGAGTCCATGTGGTGCTTGTTTTCCATTCTTGGGATAATTCACTTAGTAGAATGGGCTCCAGCTCCATCCAGGATAATACAAGAGGTGCTACATCTCCATTGCTTTTTGTGGCTGAGTAGAGCTCCATGGTGTACATATACCACACTTTATTAATCCACTCATGGATTGATGGGCACTTGGGTTGTTTCCACATCTGTGCAATTGCGAATTGTGCTGCTACCAACATTTGATTGTAGGCATCTTTATTACAGAATGTCTTTTGTTCTTTTGGGTAGATACCCAGTGGTGGGATTGCTGGATCAAATGGTAGTTCTGCTTTTAGTTCTCTGAGGTATCTCCATACTGCTTTCCATGGAGGGTGTACTAGTTTCCAAAAAGTAACTTTTCATCTGGGGAATGTGAGCCTTTAGTTTTCAGGTGCACAGAGGCATTGCAAGGTGGCAGCTTCTCCTGAATAATCCACCTGCTGCATGGGCTCTAGATGGGGTGTGGACACCTGTAGCCCTACATTAACGTAACAGTGCCACAGCCCGGACACCATAATTCCTAGCCTGTCGTCCAATAATGTATAGCTGATCGCTGATCAATTTTATTTCTGTAAACCTATGAGAATTCCTGACGATCACTTTGTCAACCAACCCTCTCACGCCTCTGTCCTTTTCTCCTTAAAAACCCAAGTCTCTCTTTTGTCCCCAGAGCACTTCCCAGTGTTTCCCCAAAGCTGTCTTCAACCTTGGCCCGAATCAACTCTGTGGATTCAGTTTCTTCCTTTAGGTTGATGGTAAACGTTCACCAGGCACGTATCACTGGGACCTTAGCGCATATTAATATTTCCCCACCAGAACAGTGAAACCGTGGTGGCGTTCTAAGCCCACGCACAGAAGCACAGTTTGACCATCACGCATTTGAAATACTGTGCGCTTGGCAAGGCAGCGTTATGAAGAGTAACACTCTTGCCCAGCTAGTCATGGCACAAACCACTAAGATAGAGCATTTGGTCAAAAACAGTGACTGGAGATCTCGATTTTAAGACGGAAGCTGTGCGGTGTCTGGTGGGATTTCATAACTGTAGGAGCTTCCTTCAGAGACTAACAGTAGCAACAGAGCACCCCTCTCCCCTCAAGCGCTCTTCTCTTTATGGCCAAAAGCCACAAATCTTGGACTTGCCGAGCAGTAAGAAGTGAGTGGGAGAGAGAGAGACGCAGAGCCTTCAGGTAACAAAAGCAAGGTGTCGCCTAACCCGGAGCTCTCTTCAAAGAGCCGGTGGCTGCAGGGTGGTGGGAATCCAGCCACAAGATCGAGAAAGGAAGGTATCGATACGACCTCTATCTGTGGGTGGCTGAGACCCTTAAATGCATTGTTTTTGCAAAGACTGCAAATTTAAATGTGCATTAAGGAAAAGCCTTTTGTGTAGGAGACCCATATTTCGCTGAGACATATAAACATTGGGATGCGTAATTTGAGTGTGCATTTGAAATTCAGAATACCGTGTTTATATGTGGTTTTCCTTTTCACGTTGGTTACGATTGGGTCATCCTTCCTCCCTACAGCTGTATCTTTTTACTTATCTTTATTTTCTCTTACTTTCCTGACCACGCCACGTGATTATATTTTTATGATTTCCCTTTGAGCAAGTCTCTGTGTCCTTGCAAGCCATCTCCCCAAATCCTGCGTCTTCGTGCCACATTATTTTAGGGAAATGACCTGAGCTCGGAGACAAGACCTTCTGGTCAACCCTGAGCATGCTCCCAGGCACCGTTCGGTTTTCTTTGGGGACCAGGTAGACGCAGCTCCTTGGGGTCAGCCTCGGAGGGGAAGCGTCCGCTGCCTTTCTCGCCTTGGTAGAGCTAATCAGCACCTCTGTAAGGAAGATGCACCCTGTCTAACTATCTCTTGGGCAAGCTCCGACCAGTAATTGCTTAGAAATAACCTTATTTGGGGCTTTTTGATCGGCTACGTTTTCCCAGCAGGTTTGGGATGCACTCTGCTAATTTATTTGTTAATTTCTAAGCTCGATGACAGTTCGGAGCTACTGAAGCAACTGTGATCTCTGAAGATCTGGGTGCTGCATGTGAGTTTGCAAGGGCTGCCGTAACAAAGTTGCAGGGACTCAGTGGCTTAAACAACAGATGTCTATTTTCTTACAGTTCTTGAGGCTGGAAGTCCCCGATCAAAGTGTCTCAGGGCTGGTGCCTCCTGAGGCCTCTCTCCTGGGTGTGTAGACGCCGTCTTCTCCCTATGTCCTCACAGGGTCGTCCCTCTGTGCGTGTCTGTGTCCTCATCTCCTCTGCTTATAAGGACACCCATCCTACTGGATTGGGGTCAACCCTTATAACCTCGTTTTAACTAAATTACCTCTTTAAAGGTCCTACCTCCAAATAAACAGCCACATTCTGGGGTACTGAAGGTTGGTACTTCAACATACGAATATTGGTCAGGGGTGGCATAAATCATCCTGTAACAGACTGTTAACCGGTTTATTACCAAAACATTATATTTGCTCTTCATTCATTCCAAGACTGTTTAACAGGACAAAAACATCAGTTGTCATCTGAATATGTCACCCCACAAATTTGTATGTTGAAACCGTCTCCCCAAAGGTGATGGTGGTAGGAGGTGGGGACTTTGGGAGGGAATGAGGTCCTGAGGGTGGAGCCTCATGGATGGGATCAGTGTCCTCATAAAAGGGACCCCAGAGAGCTCCCTTGCCCCTTCTACCACGTGAGGACATGGCGAGAAGGCGCCGTCTATGAACCAGGAAGTGAGTCCGCACCAGACACAGCCTCTGCCACGCTGGGATCTCGGACTTCCAGCCTCCAGAGCTGGGAGCAACAAACGTCTGCTGTTTATAAGCCACCCAGGCTACAATATTCTGTTATGACAGCCTGAACGGACTGAGACATCATCTGCGTAACTTGTATCTTAATGTCTACCTGTATACACATCTCGTCTGTCTGTACCCGTGTACTAACACGTATGCAAACGCGTGTCTTCTCGCCCGTGTCTGGCGGGGACCCCGAGCCTGTGCTGGTCTCTCGCAGGTTCTGGACCAGCCACGACGAGCGTTTCCTCTACATGCTGATGGAGTTCGTGCCGGGCGGCGAGCTCTTCAGCTACCTGCGGAACAGGGGCCGCTTCGCCACGGCCACCGGGCTCTTCTACTCCGCGGAGATCGTCTGCGCCATGGAGTACCTGCACGCCAGGGAGATCGTCTACAGGGACCTGAAGCCGGAGAACATACTGCTGGATAGAGACGGTCACATCAAGCTCACGGACTTTGGGTTCGCCAAGAAACTGGTAGACAGGTAGGAGCAACGCGGGCTTTGGTTGCATCGGCTGCTCTCGGAAGTTAGAAGGGGCCGCGGTCCTTGTGACGGGCCGGCAGGGCAAGACGTGTAGCCAGGGTTTAGCGTCTCACGTGGGACGGGGACCTGCAGGGAGAAATGAGGGTGGCAGGTTGTGACCCACACCTTATTTTAGGTGGGCTGGGGTCACTGAGAGGATGCGGGTAGATAGGAAGTCACTTTCTTTCATCCCCACGGTGGAGGAAATCAAATCGTGACATTCCCCTTGTTGAATTAAAATGATGAGGAGGTAAGTCTTATCTGAGTTCGGGCTGCTGTAACCGTAAAATAGATCCGCAGTGATCGAGGTAGAAAATGTCTTTTAAAATTGTGTCTGCAATACACACGTACACGTTACATATCGATAGATTTCTATTGTGTATACATGAATTTCTATTACACATATCTCATATATGTATATAAAATATGTAATATATTCTTATGTACAATACATGATATAATATAGTTTTCTATTTACTGTATTTGTGTGTGTGTGTGTGTGTGTGTGTGTGTGTGAATAGAGAGACGGAGAATTACTCAGAGTTCTTCAGAGAAAACAGAACTAGTAGGAGATATAATCTTTTCCTGGTATTTGTGGGGCATTGGTGTCTGGACCACCCCCCCGACGGATACCAAAAATTCAAGTCCCTTTTATAAAATGGCACAGTACTTGCATATAATATACAGACATCCTCCTCTATACTATAAATCATCTCTAGATAACTTATAATAACACTCGAGTTTATATATAAATACGCATATGAGCATTTACACTTGTGTATATTCTGTAAATTACGAATAATGCAATTTGTATTGCATAACAACTATGGACGTGGCATTTATTAAACCTAATGCAATGTAAATGCCGTGTACACACTTGTTATACTGTATTTTATTTGTATTATTTTTATCGTTGCATTGTTATTTTGTTTTTTTTAAATATTTTCGATCTGTACTTGGTTGAATCCACGGATATGGAACCCATGGATACAGAGGGCTGATTGTGGGTGCTTGTGTGTGTGTGTGTGTGTGTGTGTGTGTGTGTGTGTGTGTAAGGAATTGGCTGATGAGAAGTCCTATAGTCTGCCCTTTGCAAATTGCAGACTGAGTGTTCGACCCCGTCTGAGGGCAGGACGACTTGCAGGACAAGTTCCAGCCCAGGCAGTCAGGCAGAGACAGCAGATTCTTCTTTTCTGCACCTGGTCGTGCTGTTCAGGGACTCCACAGGTTGCGTGATGCCCGTCTACGCTGAGAGGGGCAAACCTGCCTAGGATAGATTAAAACGCAGTGTAGAATGAATATTTTAACATCCATTTGGTGCGAGAAGCACAGATTCATCCTTTGGAAGCTGACGTGGTCACATCTGGGTTTCAATCCATACTTTTTCAACCGAATCGGGTAGATGCTTCTTAGATTGCAATATTGAGCTCTTTACTCACATACCAGAAATAACAGCAAAGACTGGTTATTGCCAGATTTGGTGACAATGAAATCATCCTTCTGCCTCAGAGTAATGGCGTGAGGAATGATGTGAAGACTTTTGGTGAAGTGTTTAACCTACCAGGAAAGACCCCATCATGGCCAAATTCAGTGAGAAACGATGTCCTTCAAAAGCAAGATGGGACCTTACCAGGCTCATTAGTTTAAGACATTGATAAAAGCAAACAACATTCACTAGGAAATATTTTTCTTAGCCGTTTTTTTTGTTTTGTTTGTTTGTTTGTTTGTTTTTTGAGACAGAGTCTCACTCTGTTGCCTGGGCTAGAGTGAGTGCTGTGGCGTCAGCCTAGCTCACAGCAACCTCAAACTCCTGGGCTCAAGCAATCCTCCTGCCTCAGCCTCCTGAGTAGCTGGGACTACAGGCATGCGCCACCATGCCCGGCTAATTTTTTCTATATATTTTTAGTTGTTCAGATAATTTCTTTCTATTTTTTTGGTAGAGACAGGGTCTCGCTCTTGCTCAGGCTGGTCTCGAACTCCTGAGCTCAAAGAATCCGCCCGCCTCAGCCTCCCAGAGTGCTAGGATTACAGGCATGAGCCACCGCGCCCGGCCCCTTATCCGTTTTTTTATAATACATTCTTTTATAATATTTCTCCTACTGCTATATTAAAAATAAAAAAGCATTATCAATACTTTTCTCTGATAAGCACAGAAAAAAATGGGCTACATGGGCTTTTCGCTACAAAGACTGAGAAAATAAAAATCTACGCTTGTCAGCCTGAATTCATCACTAATACTCTTTTCATGTGTTCTCTCTCTTTGTTGTGAGTACATACATTATTATTATTATTTTTTTTTTTTGGAACCAGATTTTAAACATGCCATGGGCGTTCTTTGCATTAGGGTCATTGGCATTCCTAGGTCCTTTCTGGCGTCTCCCAACACCGTTTGTCAGGGTGTTCATATCCCTCCGGGTTGTTTGTGACTTAGCATATTTATAGCCCACAAAAGATCCTGTCGTGGGAAAACTCATCTCAGGCTTGAAGTATACTATCGTGTAACAGTACAGGGACATACTGTGTATACGTTCTTGCTCTTACAAAGTTAGGTTTTCTTTTTATTAAAATTACAGACATGCATCCTATGAATCAAAGAGCATTTTCTTTCTTTTTTTTCTTTTTTCCTTTTTTACTCTTTTTTGAGATAGGGTCTTGCTGTGTTGCCCAGGCTGGAATGCAGTGGCGTCATCATAGCTCACTGCAGCCTCCAACTCCTGGGCTCAAGCGATCCTCCTGCCTCAGCCTCCCAAGTAGCTGGGACTACAGGTTCATGCACTACCACATCCTGCTAATTTTTAATTTTTTTTGTTGAGATGGGGTCTCACTATGTTGCCCAGGCTGGTCTGGGAACCACAGCCTCCAACGTGGTGCTGCTCTTATCTCTTGAACCCTTCTCTTAATTCGAGGGAATTCATCCATGTTGCCGTAAATGTCAGCATCCCTTTCTTGAAGGCTGAATAAGTAATATCCTCTTGTGTGTATGAGTGACATTTTCTTTATCCATTCATCGGTGTTTGAGCACGTGGGGTGATTCCACATCGTGGCTGCATGACTAGTGCTGCAATAAACAGAGGGGTGTAGGTGTCTCTTTGAGGCACTGATTTCCTTTGGGTACCTACCCGGAAGAGAGGTTCCTGTATTATATTTTAGTTCTGTTTTTTTTTTTTTTAAATGTAACATTTTTAGCACCAGAGAGTTACTATCATGAAGAATAACTTTATAAAACCAAATCTTACGTAGTTTACTATAAACTGCCTTTCGGCTTAATTCACCCCGGTGATCCAGAATGCTCCCTTGAACTGGGGTAAATGTTTAACTCTACAGCGTTCGGTCAGCAGAGGGGGGTTAATGTCTTTGTTCAGCTGCGGTGGCATCGCACGCCGACTCTAGCGCAGGGGTCCCTAGAGGGCGAGTTCTGCTGTTTTGAACAATGCAGCCTTTAATACAGGAGAAAAGGAAAACTCTTAATTCTTTAAATCCCATGCATTTAAGACAGGAGAAATAATACCTCTTACGTGAAACACTGAGGGCTTGTCTTGGCGTCTAAATATTTGTTCTGATTGCAATTCTAGATTTTTTTAGCCCAATGAAGAGAAAAAGAGATGTGGCATTTTTTTTTTCTCCTTAGTCTCAGAAGTTAATTTTCTAGATATCTGTATTTGTGTTGCATTTGAGTTATTTTGCATTGGATTTTTTCATTGCTTTTTTTTTTTTTTTGTCATTACCCCTAATAAAACAAATCTTTGTTCACTCATAAATCTGTCGTGAACTCTTAGATTGCCTGATAAAGTAGGTGTTAGAGAGACACACACACAGAAAACTGAAGAAAGATTGAAGTATGTTCTTCCTAATACCATCACAGCTGCTGGTAATGTGTCGTCATAAAATATTCTGTTTAAAAAAACAAAGGTGGACGTTTTATTTCCTCTAGACAATTTTAGTAATTTATGCCCCTAAACTTTTTCTTTATCTCGGGCAGCATTGTCTACTGGAAATACAACGCAAACCCTATTCCTTATTTAACATTTTCTAGTAGCCGTGTTTTAAAATATACAAAACAAAGAAGTGAAGAAAATTTTAATAATGCAGTTTATTCCAGTAGTTCTGTATATCTACAATTTTTTTTATTTCAATAGCCAATCCCTATAAAAATTGAGATATTTTAGATGAAGTTTTGCCGCTCACCTTTTGAAATCCCACGTGTGTTTTGCAATCGCAGTTCGTTTAACTTAGGGGGCTAACTTTTCATCAGAAATCCTTGCTTTTTGTTTAGCATTCATAAAATTTACAATCACAGAAAGTCAAGCCATATGCCCAAGCTGCTGAAAAATACTCAAAAAGATCGTTGCTGTCAGTTTTTAAATGTAAATTAAATGAATTCAGTTTGTGTTAGGTAGTAACTTAGTCAGTTTCTCAGTAGGCTAAACACATTTCAAAAGCTCAGCACCTGTGCATGGCTGGTATTTTCTCATTCTTTGATGAGGTTACCTTGGGTAAGGTGATAATTATACTCCTAACCTTCTGGGCAAACATCTGCATTTTTGAGAAACTTGATTTTGGGGCGGTTTTATACTAAATGACTCATCTCTTCCCTGGTGGCTTTTAGAAAAGGACCATCCCACGAACACCTTCTGAGGCAGTTAAATTCAATCTGATTTTCCCCTGTAGAATTTATTAATATCTATTACATTTCTAAGAAAGTAAAGCACATAAAAATCAGTTGCTTTCTGCACAGAATAGTGAAGACCTCGACTTTTAAAAAATCTTGGCTCCTAACGTTCATAATATTTGTACTGCCCTCTCTTGGCAGCACGTGGTATATTGGTCATTTTTGAGTCATTTTATTGGACATCTGATTCAAACTAACCAGAAGTAAAATGATTCACTTGTTTATAAGTTTGCCAAACTGTGTTCCTCTCCAGTGAGTTCACTGTGCCCATTTAGGACTAAGTGGATGAAGATGGTTTTGTACATCACGTGGAGAGATTATTTTACTTAATGAACGTGCCAGAATCTTAGAGAATGCCTCATTACCGTCTTGACACATTGCTTTTGCAAAGAACTTCGTCATGGCAGTTACAGGCAGTGCAGATTCTGAAAACCTTTTTTTCCTTCTCTCCCTGCCTCTCTCTCTCTCTTTCTTTCTCTCTGTCTTTCCTTCTTTCCTTCCTTCCCTCTCTCTTTGTTTCTCTCTCCCTCTCTCTCTGTTTTTGAGAAATAAAGGATGCTATGCCATCGTTACTCCTGGGCTTGGCGTGAATGACTTTATTCTTCTTTTTAGTATTGTTATAAACTCAGAACTCAATCAGCATCTGATGTGTTTTTAATTCAACACGATCTTTTTTTGCGGGGGTGTAAATTAATGTCGTAATTCCTCGGGAGCAGCTGCTGGTGAATATGGGATTCCCTTTGAGGTGAGGAAGGCGTTTTATGGAACTAGAGTTGGTGATTGCACGACATTGTACGTGAACTAATGCTACTGAGCTGTTTGCTTTAAAGCGGTTAATTTTATATTACGGGAATTTCACTTCAATTAAAAAAAAAGTTCCATCTTTGTAGGAGGCTCTTTCAGCTCAGCTGCGCCCTAGAACCTTTTGTCTGCACCCCATTACATTTGATAATTCCCTTGCTTTTTCTCACTACAAAAAACCCAAGACCCAATTTAAATTTCCTCCCTCAACCCTCAAATCAGCCATTTCTGCAGGAAACCCTTCACCCATTTTGTGGGAAATGGTATTTACAGATCACCCTTCACCGCCAGGCTCTTGTAGCTTCCAGGAATTGTCCCTGGACAGAATTAGGGAAAACATTTCTTTATTTTAAAGAGAAAATCAAATGACACATCTAAACTTCTCAAGTCTTATTTAACTTGGCTGTTGGTTTTCACCTGATTCTTATTTTTGTGAGTTCATCTTCTCTCTCTGTTTGCCCTGGAAATCTAGTTCAACCACTTAGTTCATTTTTTTTTTTTTTTTTCTTGAGACAGAGTCTCGCTCTGTTGCCCTGGCTAGAGTGCCATGGCATCAGCCTAGCTCACAGCAACCTCAAACCCCAGAGCTCAAGTGATCCTCCTGCCTCAGCCTCCCGAGTAGCTGGGACTACAGGCATGCGCCACCATGCCTGGCTAATTTTATATATATATGTTTTTAGTTGTCCAGATCATTTCTTTCTATTTTTTTTAGTAGAGATGGGGTCTTGCTCTTGCTCAGGCTGATCTCGAACTCCTGACCTCGAGGGATCCTCGCACCTCAGCCTCCCAGAGGGCTAGGATTACAGGCGTGAGCCACCGCACCCGGCCTTATTTTTAAGTGAGTTATTTACAGACATCAGAGGGAGAGCGCACGCTTGCAATGCCGCTCATAGCCGTGCGTGTGGTGCTCTGGTTGAGATGTGCCGGCCTGGCGTTCGGGTTAAAACCTGTTCACCCCTTATGTAGGAAGGCAGTTAAGAGAACCGGCACAAGTTAAATCATGGAGCTAGTAAGGGCCATCTTTGGATAAAAAAAACCACAGTTGTAAAGAACTGAGAGATATCCCTGAGATGTTAGAGGATTTGAAATCAATTCTGCTCTTTCTAATACTTTCCATCACACCTGGGATTCCACATGGCCCATTGGTTAAATCCGGCCCGTGATGTGTTTGTTTTTATTTTTAAATAAAGTTTTATTGCAACACAGTCACGTCATTTGCTCACATATTGTTTTGGGGGCTTTTGAGCTACGGTAGCTGAGCTGAATAGTCAAAACACAGACCCTGTGGCCCACGAAGCCTACAATGTTTAGTATCTGGCCCTTTACAGGAAAAGTGTGCCCACCCCGAGCCAGGCCACGTGCTTAGTGAACTTTTTAAAATTGACCGGGAGGTCCCGCCACGCAGTGGAATATCACTCAGCCCTGCAAAGGGGTAAAATTTTCACAGCGTTGATGTGCCTTGAAAACGTTATGTCGGATGAACCACGCTGGGTGCAAAAGGTGACCTACTGTGTGAGTCCACTTATCTGAGGTCGCTAGAGTTGTCACCTCACAGAGATGGCGAGTAGGGTGGTGGGTGCCGGGGGAGGGGACGAGAGATGTTGTTTAACGAGGGCAGAGTTTCTGTCGGGGAAGATGCAAAAGTCCAGGAGGTGGGTAGTGGCGATGACTGCACAGCAGTGTGGATGTACCGAAGGCCACCAACCTGGACACGTCAAAATGGCCAGAGTGGGAGATTCTGTGAGACGTTTATTTTACCACAATAGGAAATTATATATATATATAAAATTATAAATAATTACACAGTGATTATAAGTAATTGCATATGTAAGCATAATTATAATTATAAATATGTACATATAAGTATAAATGTAATTGTAATTATAAATTACATATATAAGTACAAGTATAAATATTATAAATTATGATTTAAACAGTGTAAGTATATATATAAGTAATTATATATAATCGTGCATAATTTTGTGATTTTATATAATTTTTTAAATTTAAAATATAAATTTATGTATTATGTATATTATACATATATTTTTAAATTATAAATGCATGTGTAAACTTGTGTATTTATGAACACATGATTTATAATTTTTAAAATTTAAAATTATAAGTGATTATGTATAATTACCCATAATTATGTAATTTTATAAATATACATTTATAATTTTTAAATTCTCGCATTTATATACTATAACATATGATCTAGATGTGTTTTCAAATTATAAATTCAAATTTAAACTTGTATATTTATAAATACATAATTTATACATTTTACAATTTAAAATTATAAGAAATATATAATTATCCATAATATTGTAATTTTATAAATATATATAATTTTTAAAATTTAAATTTATGTATTATAATGTATAACATTACACATGAATTTTAAATTGTAAATTCAAATCTAAACTTGTCTATTTATGAATATATAATTACCGATGGATACATGCACACACATACAGGTACACATATACCAGGAAGGTCTGCTTTCTGGTTACCTTAGACCTTTTCCCCGGAATTTTACTTGGCCTGATTAGTGGAAGTCCCGGAGGAAACAAGATGTCCCCTGGACTCTTACACGGTCCACGCACTGGGTGCCAGCACTTTCCTGGAGCCCTGTTTGAATTTTGCTGTTTGACGCTAGCAGGTGCGCGGTGTTGCCCTGGGGTCAGTGAACCGCGTCCTTCCCCCTGCAGGCGGTTGTACCTGGGAGCCCCAGCACAGAGGAAGCCCCTTTCCTGCCCGGGGGAATGTCCTCCCAGGACGTAGGACCGTCGTTTGGAAACTGCCCCTTGCCCTCAGCCGTGCCCCTTCTCCCCTGATGGGCCGGAAATGCTCAACCGTTTGTTTCGTCAGACACTTCCAGTGACCGACTATGACCCTGCTAAAAAAAAAAATACAACTTTTTATGAAAAAGCCAACACCTGATTGTAACTCAAGGTCTGACACCAAGGTGCGTGCATACTGAGCTAACATCCATTCCCTGTATTGCCAAACCTGGGCAAAACGCCATCCGAGACATTCCTGAGAATGATACGCTTGTCAGGTAAATAAACAGAAGTGATCCGAGCCCAGATCAGAGGTCCCCTGGTGACAGCCACCTGCTAGGATATAACAGACAGTGATGTGAAGCTCAACTCGCAGACATCATCCACTTGTCTCCTTCCCCCCTTAGTTATGTTAAAATGCACTTAACATAAAATGTACCATTTTAACCACCTTAAAGCGCACAGCTCAGAGACACCGAGTGTATCCATTGCGTTGTGCGACCATCAACCTCTCTCCCGTTCCAGAACATTTATCACCCCAAAGGCAACCGTGCACCTGTTAGGTAATTTTTCCCCATCCCAATCCACGGTGAGTTCACCTTGTCTTGATCACATCTGCAAAGACCCCATTGCAAAGAAGGTCCTGTTCCCAAGCACCCGGGATGAGGACTCTCGGAGTTCACAATTCGAGCCGGCGCAGACGTCGCGGACGCCATTGGGGAATTAAGATCACAGGTGCAGTGTGACATTGGTACTTCGCAGAGCAGTGTTCTGTCTCCTCAGCTGACATTGTCACCTACCTCCCCTCCCCCAGGCCATAGCGAAACTAATAATGGTGAGAAAGGCAGGTGTCACCTTCCTTGTACCCAAAAGCCAGGTGAGCGTAAAGAGATAAGAACAGGGAATTGGATAATTCGCAGCCTGGCTTCGTAGTCTTGTAACATCCAGGGCTGGCTGAGCTGTTTCGGTATTGAAATCCGAACCTCTGCATAGCTGCCTGCAACGCCTCTTCACAAGTCCAGCCGGGCATTGCGGCTTTTTGCGGGAAGGCCTGAGTCTAGCCACGCATAAGGCTCGTTAGAAACTGTACGTTAATGCAGCCTTAGGTGTGTGCTCCTGCCTCGAGGACGGAGCCAAAGAGAGACTCACCTTTCCAAAGGTAAGTGGAGAAGCCACACCTCATGTGTGTATGTTACCTGTGGCCGCCTCTGCTTGGTCTTCGTATCAGCTAGGATCTCGGCCTCTGGCTCATTCCAGGCCACCCTGGATGGGCCCCCAGGGTGGAAATCCAAAATTAATGTGCCAAGAAACGCATCATCCTGCAGAATTACAGAAGTGTCATGAGTCCAGGCCACTGGGTTGACTTTGTGTCGATTCTGTTGGGGGAGGCAGGCGGGAGGAGGGATGTCTCTAAAATAGAGCACATGATACTCTCTGCACGTGGACTGCAGTCTCATGAGTGAGAAGCCGTTCACTGGACCACAGGGTCCCCACAGAAGGAATGTTGGTGGTGGAGGCTGAGCTCCTGGGAAGCCCACATGTGTACCCGGGCGTGAAATCGATTGTGCTGTCCTTGGCATGAGTATCCCTGCACCCCATGGACAGGCTTCACGGTATGGATGGGAAACAGGGTCTTGCTCTGTCACCTGGGCTAGAGTGCGGTGGTGTCATCATAGCTCACCGCAGCCTCCAACTCCTGGACTCAAGCGATCCTCCTGCCTCAGCCTCCTGAGTAGCTGAGACTACAGGCACACACCACCATGCCCAGCTAGTTTTTTTAAATCTCTTGTAGAGATGGGGTCTTGCTGTGTTGCCCAGGCTGATCTCAAACTCCTAGACTCAAGCAATCCTCGTAGCTCAGCCTCTTGAATAGCTGGGACTGCAGGTGCACGCCACCACACCTGGATAGTTTTTTCATATGTTTTGTAGAGTTAGGGGTCTTGCTATGTTGTCCAGGCTGGTTTTGAACTCCTGGCCTCAAGTGATCCTCCCTCCTCAGCCTCCCAAAGTGCTGGGATTACAGGTATGAACCAATATGCACAACCTCCATTTGTTCTTAAAGAGAATTCTCTTTATATTTGAAAAGAGCCACACTGTTAAATTAAAAGTATAGGTATATAAAGTTTTTTGCTGACATCTCTAAGTTGTATGCTATGGTTGATGGAAAATGCCAGCCTCTGTCACTAAGGCACCATGAGGAAAGAGTGATGACAGATGACAAACCATCCAGAAAGCGCCACTTGGGGATGACATGTCCCCAAGGCCACCCAGCTGGACCCCTTGCATTTTAGAATCTTTTGTTTCCAGCCAGCCGCCTCCAGGGGATGCCAGAAGCTAAATTTTCCACCAGCCTTAACTCCTTCCAAGAACATCTTTTTCCAAAGCAGCTGGCCCCACTGAAACCCAAAACATCCCAATGTCTCTTGGCTAGCAATTTCCAGAAGCCGGCGATGAAGTTAACATGACACCATCCCCACAGGGTGCTGCGACCGGAGCCTCGGAAACAGTTCAGTCCTTTGAAGAGCAGGCGGAAGGGAAACCGCCCACCTTTGAGCTTGTGGGATGCGTCTGCTGGTTGCCGCTCATGGACCAAGCGTGGGCTCCTACGGGGCACACCCGGGTGGGGGCGCGTCCTTCCTTGCAAAAGTGCTGTTTTATATTAAGACAGGGAGTGTCTTTTTTTTTTGCTTTTGCTTTGTGTATCCATGGTAACGATAACAGCAACACCACCAAAAATAGCAATTATAATAAAAGCAAACTGAGCACATTTGTGGGGTCAAGGAATGGGTTCTTGAGTCGTTGTTTTCAATGCCACATTTGATACTAAGACAGATACTGTCTAGTTTTTGTGTTTTGTTTGTTTGCTTCTAAGTAACAACAGTGACAATAGCAGTAGCAACAGTAGCAGTGTTAATAAGGCCACGGTTTAGATTCCGTGTGGCTTGGTACGTGTTTCTCAGGAAAAGAATCAGGAAGACGGCTTTGCCGTCTTGACACAGTAAAGCCAGGTGCACAGGGGGAGGGGCAGAGGTCATCATTTCATTTCCATCAGTGAAGTTACTGTCACAGTCAAAGCTTGCATGGCTGAGTCCCCCGGGGGCCTGTCTCTGTCGCCCGTACAGGACGTGGACCCTCTGCGGAACGCCCGAGTACCTGGCCCCGGAAGTTATCCAGAGCAAGGGCCATGGAAGAGCCGTGGACTGGTGGGCCCTCGGCATCCTCATATTCGAGATGCTCTCGGGGTAAGTAGAGCTCGGGCCGCGCCCCTCCATCCACCCATCCCCAGGGTGCCACTGGGTGCATGGGGTTCGCCAATACTCAACTGTCACATCTCCCTCTGACGGACTTGGTGACGTGAATCGGCAAGTAAGCTTGTTTGCATAAGAGTCAAAAAACACAAACTTGTGAAAGATCCGGTGAGATTTTTGCATCAAGATATCACATCCGTGTCTTCCTTAGTGAGAATGTTAAAATGCAATCTAGAAGTTTGTGGATGTGCAGGGCGCAAGGAAGCAGGGGCTGTGTTCTTTCCTGAAGGCACATACGTGCAGTTGGGTGGCATTTGGGAGTCAGGGCACGTCTCCCAGCTAACGGAGAGGTCACCTGCTCTCTTGGGAGGATGTCGTCCGTGACTCAGTGTTCAGGTCTCGCGTGCACCTTCCACAGCTGTGACGGGACTCTGCCAGGAACACACAGCGAGTGTCCCACACGCAGGTCTCGGACGTGGGATTTGCCTTCCTCCCACGGTCATCTCCAGTGTGCGTTAGCAGGTCGGGAATTCCCTGAGACGCCTCTGTAGTGTGGCACTTTACCACCTGTGGGTAGGAGACAGCCACGTGTACCCAGGACATCACGCACTCTGCGCGTCCCTGCACGAAGGCCCTTCTCTCTGCGGTGCCCACGGACAGACCCAGGACCCTGGCGGGCGCTCCGCCTCCGGCCTTCTCTGTGGCTTCTTTCTCTTTCTCTCTTCTGCCTGCTGGTGCGTCTCAAACACAGAACCGGCAAATCCCCCGAGACCACTCGCAGTTGTAGTGAAAGCCGGAAGCCCTTCCACGACTCTGACTGCCCGTGGGGGGCACAGACCAGAGGATTTTTCCGGGAAACCTTCCCTGTCCGTGGGAGGCAAAGTTGGCAGACCGGTGTTCTCCTGCTAGCAAGGCATGTCCCGCGCACCCTGCCCGCGGGGAGGGCTCATGAGCATAGGATGTGGCATCCTGACGTCCCCTTAGTAAATCCAGGGAGTCGCTGACTTCCCCTGGGTCGGGGGGCAGTGGCCATTGTCCCCTGTGCTTATAGCGGCTCCTTTCCTGAAGGAAGCGAATCCTCTCATTCCCAGTCTGGCTTAGGGGTCGGAGCAGCGGGGAGCAGGTCCCCTGAAAGGATTCACCGGGGACCTGGGAGATGCGATGAGATGGGAGGAGGGAGGGAGCTGTGGCAACCTGTGTGTGTCTGTGTGTCTGGTTAATGGTGTTTGTCCATCTGTGCACCTGTCTTGTCTATATCTGTGTACCTGTCCATCCATCCATCCATCCGCCTGTTGTCTACTTACCTGTATCACCTAACATACCTGTCTGTATCTCCACATCTGCCTATCCGTATATCTATCATCTATTTATATATCATCCGTCTGTGCTGACATATATCTCCATCCATCCATCCATCCATCCATCCATCCATCCATCCATCCATCCACTTGTCTCTCTCCACCTGCCCATCTGTCTACCTGTTGCTCTTTCGAATGTTCCATTACTCTCGACTCAGACGCATCCAGCGAATCACATAGAACCAAACATCTCATGACACACCTGAGCCCGTGAAGTTCCAAGCAACACAAAAGGTTAAAAATCGCGTGCGGCGGCACCTGTCCTATGTTGCATTTCAGATTTGCCCTCCATTTACTGAAGCACAATCAGCCACTTTATGCGATTCGGTTTTGACCTGTGGGATTTATTTTTAAATTTTCCTCCCCTCAAAATTTCAGCAAAATCTATGATAACATCTGCCCAAGGGTGTTGCTGTCGGCAAGCCCCATAGACCAGTACATAAAACCATGGGGCAAAAATGAAATTCCCATTTCTGCCTGTGAAAATTGAGGGACCGAATAAGAATTGTGCTATTTCTCTGTAACTGTATTCCTTAGAAGCAACTTTTCCAATGAAAAAGATATGTTTCTCTTAAAAGCTAGAAAATGGCACGCAAATTTTTGTTCGTTTAGAACTCAGTGTTCTGGAGAACACCAGTGGTCAGTACTTTTGGTTGAAGTGATTTGAGACCATATTTTCAAAATGAATTTTAGATATACATTTGGTGTTTTTATTTTGTCAAAGATAGTTTCAAAATTTGATTCAAGTTATGTTTTAATAGGTTTATAGATTACTGGAGATGAGAAAAATATACCGAGTTTTGAAAGCTTTTGATAAACCTCTCATACCTGTTATGTACTTTTCAAAATAAATATTAAATTCTAAAAAAAAAAAACAACAAAAAACTTGCATCTTTTGCTGCCATAATATCATTGACCACCAGAGGGCAGCATCAACTAGGGATGGTCGAATCTTTGCATCTAATGGTTTTAAATAGAGTAACATTTATGTTTCCCAATATATGTCTTTTTTCTTAGGTCAGAATATGACATAGAATAGTATTAGAATGCAATATACTATTAGAACATAATACGTTAGAATATAATAGAAAATTCATTAGATTAGAAAGGATTGTCTCGTTTTGAAGTTTTTTAATTAGTATTTCAGAATATTATGGGGGTACAAACGTTTTGGTTACATAAATTGCTTTTGTACCGTTTGAGTCAACGTTATAAGTGTGCCCATCCCCCAGACAGTGTGCATTGTAACTGTTAGGTGCGAATTTACCCATCCCCTCCTCCCCCTCCCACCTGCTTGATTTCAGATGAATGTTATTTCCATACGTGCACATAAGCGTTGATTAGTTAATACCAATTTGATGGTGAGTACACGTGGTGCTTGTTTTTCCATTCTTGTGATACTTCACTTAGTAGAATGGGCTCCAGCTCCATCCAGAACAATACAAGAGGTGCTAGATCACCACTGTTTTTTCTGGCTAATAATCCACGGTGTACATACACCACATTTTATTAATCCACTCATGGATTGGTGGGCACTTGGGTTGTGTCCACATCTTTGCAATTGTGAATTGTGCTGCTCTAAACATTCGAGTGCAGGTGTCTTTTTCATAGAATGTCTTTTTTTCCTTTAGGTTTCACGTGATTGTTTTCAAAGTTTGTATTCTACTTTCATAATAAAACACTGTGGCCCCAAGGAAAAAAAAAGTTTTTTTTCCTCGTGTGTGGCAGTCAGTGTGTTAAATAATAATACTACTGACAAAATTGGTGTGATTTTTTAAGATGCAAATCTTGAGTCTGCATTCATGCCGATTGCCCTTCCGAGTATAGCTGTCACCAGAGACGACTTTAAGTTGCTTAAAATGCCAAGGCCCGTAGAATGAGCCCTCATTTCCCGCTTGCTAAGAGTTGGAAGCAGTTCACCCACTTGGAGAGAGAAGTTTGAGGATTTCAGGGGGCAGCGTCCTCCGATACACGCCGTCTCTGCTTTTTCCTCCAGCCGAGATGAGTTAGTGCTCACTTATTATTATTTTTTCTGCTTATTACATACCTTTCCCGTGATACTGTCATGTAACGCCTGCTCTCCAAGAGCACTTTGTTTAATACTCTCCATAAACGGTTTTAGGTATGTATGACACATTTTCTCCTCGAGTTCAATGTTCCATTCCCGAATTGGTCCGTTTCCCTGATGAAATCAGACAGCTGAATGCATTCAGACGGGGCCGCCTCCCAAACCCAGAGAAAAAGGAATATGACTCCCCCAGCTGCTGGTGGAGAAAGTGCCGGCAGGTGAGGAAGGGAGGATGCGGGATTGTTGACGCCCGAAGCTTCTCGCTTGGGGAGGATTGGATGGATGTCTCTATGCAGACTTTACCTTTTGCGTCTGGTCTGGGTGGTTTTTCAACATATAGGAGCTCGTACCTCCAGACCCAGCAGCTCAGAGAGATACGGCTGTTCAGAGACCCACCTGCATGCCAAACTGTAAAACGAAGGAACCGAAATGTTCCTTAAGAATAAAAGGCCATGGGTGCCATATTGCATCTTGCATTCAGCTAAGTTAGTACGATACCTTCAGTTTCCCATTAAGCTTCCTTTTCTGTCAACTTTCACATCGAGTCTGACTTTTCTATGGCACGTTTCTGTTCTTGGTTTTTCTTTAAACTTTTCTACTCTCACTTCTCTGCGATATGTGTGGAGAGTTAATGTGTATAGTCTGCGTAGGAGTGTCTAGGGCTGCTGTAAGAAGTGACCACAGACTGGGAGCTAAAACAACGGAGATTCATCCTCTCCCAGTCCAGGAGCCCAGGAGTCTGAGACGCAGGTGTCTCAGGGCCACGCTCCCTCTGCAGGCTCCAGGGGAGGCTCCTTCCTGCCTCTTCCAGCTCCTGGGGGCTCCAGGCGTCCCTGGGCTTGTGGCCGCGTCACTCCGGTCTCTGCCTCCGTCTCCACGTGGCTTCTCCTCTGCGTCTGTGTCTCCTCTGCTGTGTCTTGGGAGGACACCTGTCATTGCATTTAGGGTCCACCCTAATAGAGAATGACCTTGTCTTAACTAATTACATCTGCAAAAACCCTACTTCCAAATTAGATCCTACTAACAGGTTGTTGGGGTAAGAACATAAGTGTGGGGCACCTTCATTCTCCCCAATATACTGCTTTTCTTTAAAATAAAAAAACTCAGAAAGTTGTTTGGAATCAACAAGAAAATTATTTTTGCTCATTGAAATCTGTGGTCTTGATTCAGGAAACCATTTGAAAACTTTGTTTTAGAAGATATCTGCATTGCTGGTATCCCTGAATTAGAGTATCTAGTTCAGAAGAAGCTGAATAGAAAATACATTTTTGAGTCAAGTGTCTTTGCCTCAGGCAATGTGAGAAAATGCCAGAAGTCTAACTTGCACCCAAGAGCATGCGGGGATCCGGTGTATATTTATTTGACTGTGAGAGTTTCTTGGATTTACCTTGGTCTTTGCATTTTTAAGTATATTTCTTCTTTAGATTATTTCAGGGTTTTACAAATATTTCCAGATATTTGTAGAGATAAGTCTGTGGTTTTCTACACCAAGACTACAACCTTTACTATAATATCAGCAACACAGCATAGTGTGAACGTCTTGCTTTTAAATACTTGCTGCTACATTCAAGGCTGTGCATTCATGCATTCCCATCTTCTCCTAGTCCAGAGGTCAACAAATTTTTTTTCTTTTTTACAAAGAGCCAGAGAGTAAATATGTGCATCTTTGCAGACCACGAGGTCTCAGTTGCAACTACCAGCTCTGCTGTTGTAGCTCGAAAGTAGCCACAGAGAATACCGATGAAACAAAGATGGTATGAGTAAAGGAAGAGCTGGTGCTATGTGCCAATAAAACTTTATCGACAAAAACAGACTGTGGGCCACAGTCTGCCAACCCTCGGGCCAGATCTCCATTGCGTAAAGGTCCAAGCTAGAAAGCAACCTTGACTTTCTAAGTCCTATGTGAATTATTCAACAACGGAGATTCAGATACGGGCTTCCATAATGCCACGGGCTACTCGAGCCACAAAAACATGACCAAGTGTAACGCAGGCTCTTTCTTCTTTCTGTACACATTTATTGAGCATCTACTGTATACCACATACTGTTGTATGGTTGAGGACTATAAAGAACTTCCCTCAACATTTATTGGGGGGTGGTGACGTTTTTAATGCCACGCAAAGCGATCACAATACGGTGCCACCAGCCCTCCAAGGCAATGGTATATGGTATTGCTGGTGGTGGAGACACCAGAAAGTCTCGAGAAAGATCCGATTCTCGGCTGGAGTGGTGTATTCACTGCAGGAACCTTTATTTTTAAAAATTATTTTTTATTTTTTTCATGGACACATAATAATTGTACCTACCTGTTCATGGGGTGCACAGTGATGTCTCAGTGCATGTGAGATATAGTGATCAGATCAGGGTAATTAGCGTGTCCGTCACTCGAGCAGCTATCATTTCTTTGTGTTAGGAACATTCGATATCCTCCTTCCAGCTGCTTGAAACTATGTAACATCGCACTGTTAACTATAGTCATGCTACTGGAACTTGTTCCTCCTCTCTGCGACTTTGTGTTCCTTAACGAATCTCTTCCTATCCCACCCTCCTTCCTACCTTCCCAGCCTCTAGTATCCTTTGTTCTACTTTTTACTTCCACAAGATCAACTTGTTTTTACCTTCTACATATGAGTGGGAAAATACAGTATTTAACTTTCTATTCCGGGCTTATGTCATTGAACATAGTGTTCTCCACTGCCATCCGTGGAGGACAGGACTTCACTGTCTTTCGTGGCCAAATAGTATTCCACTGTGTCTGCGTACCACGATTTTTTATATCCATTCACCTGTCAAGGGACACCCAGGTTGATTCCGTATCTTGGCTACTGTGAATAGTGCTGCATTAAACACGAGGGTGCAGATGTCTCTTTGATATACTGATTTTCTTTTCTTTGGGTAAATTCCCAGCAGTGGGATTTCGGGGTCATATGGTAGTTTCAACTGTAGTTTTTGGAGGATGCCCCATGTCATTCTCTGTGGTGGCTGTACTAGTTTACATTCCGACAATGTACAGGAGTTCTCTCTTCTCCATATCCTCACCAGCATTTGTTATTTTATTTTATTTTATTTTATTTTATTTTAGTCTTTTTGATAATAGCCATCCTAACTGGGGCGGGATGGGTACCTCATTGTGGTTTTGATTTGCACTTCCCCGATGATAAGCAATGTTGAGCATTTTTTCATATGCCAGTTGGCCATTTGTGTGTCTTCTTTTGAGAAATGCCTGTGTAGACTATTTGCCCATTTTTAAGATCGGATTGTTTGTTTCTTTGCCGTTGAGAGGTTTGAGTTCCATTCTTGGCCATGCTGGTGGGTGCGCCACAGGGCACTTCAGAAAGCGTTTGTGCACAGGGTGTTTGGTATACAGTTAGTGCTTCTGAATGAGATGCCTGTTAGGCATTGCGTCCTGTTCAGCTGGTCAGCAGACACCTCCCAAATGGTCATCGCCTCCTGTCCAAGGGACCCTGTCCTTCCTGTGGGTCTCAGGACACCATGCATCTGGAACCATCTGTGTGTCTCGCAATAGTGATGACTTCAGCGTGCAAGGAAACACTGCATGTGAAATAAATCATTTTCTGCGTATGTAAAGCAGAAATGGCAATAGTTACAAAACTGGAGAATTTTTTCCACGCTTCGGCTCCGCTAAAAATAGATGTTTATTTTTCTAACAGGTTTCCTCCGTTTTTTGATGACAACCCGTTTGGCATCTACCAGAAAATTCTTGGAGGCAAAATAGATTTCCCCAGACATTTGGACTTCAGTGCGAAGTAAGTAAACCTCCCTCGTCATCGGGCGTGTTTATTTTTAAAGCGTCTGGGCTCACAGTTGAAGGATCCGCTCATCGGAACACCATCTTGCGTGATCGCACGGGCAGCGTCTGAACTATTTCGGATCTGTCTTCTTTTCCACGAAAAGGGAAAAAAGGTTTTAATTATTCTTTAATGAGATTTCACATTGCAATGACTCTTGGCCGTGGTTCATTCCTTTGGAGATAAACGATGCTTAAAACGAGCGAATAAAGGAATCAGTTATCATACTTTGTGAGACGGCAGTCCTGGTCGCGGACCAGACGGAGGCTCCTCTCTCAGCTAGGGTCATGGTCGGCAGAACCGTCGATGGATTTAGCAGAGTTTTATCTTTTCTGTCCGGCTTCAATCATGCGCATCCTTAAAGTTCTTTTTTTCGTGCTAAATTTAGTTCAGTTATGAGCATGGATATTTGCATTTAATGAATATTGGTGATGTTGGATGTGCATTTCATTAAAGTTGTGGCAATAGGGAAGAAAGTGTGTTTTTTTATTTTTTAAATATGAGGATGTTTTTGCTTTTCCAGTCACCTTCCTCCGTCAGGCCGGCTTGTAGCCGTTTTTACCATAGTGAGTCCTGATTTCTGTTTATTCCATGGTATTTCCCAGATGAGTGGGTGTAGGCAACCACCCCACCTAATTGCAAAATGGAGCTAAATGCATTTAATTGACAGCTAAACTTTTCTCTTCTTCAGGCTACTGTTTTTGAATAGCCTTGGAAACTGTGTTCAGAATAAACTTCTTTCATGGCAACAGTCTGGGTTAGCATGGACGTGCCTTTTATTTTATTTTATTTTATTTATTTTTTGAGACAGAGTCTCGCTCTGTCGCCCGGGCTAGAGTGCAGTGGCATCACCATAGCTCACAGCAACCTCAAACGCCTGGGCTCAAGCGATCCTCCTGCCTCAGCCTCCTGAGTAGCTGGGACTACAGGCACTCACCATGATGCCTGGCTAATTTTTCTATTTTTAGGAGAGGTGGGGCCTCGCTTTTGCTCAGGCTGGTCTCCAACTCAAGTGATCCTCCCTCCTTGGCCTCCCACAGTGCGAGGATTATAGGCGTGAGCCACCATGCCTGGCCTTTGGACATGCCCTTTAAGGGGGCAACTGTCTCTGTCCAGTTAAGTGTCTTGGTGGTGAATGTGCCTCCCTGACCCTAACCACAGATCCTTCGTGTGAACAGAAGATGACATAGTCTTTCTCTTGGCTTGAATTTGTGTTGCGTTTGACACACCACGCAAGCCTCACAAGAATTTAGCAAGAAAAGGAGGCTCCGTTTAACAATAAATGATCTGGAAGGGTCACCCTGCCCAATGGATGTTAAGACTTAGGTTTGAAGGTATATACAGCACTCAAAAGTCAGTTGTTCTAGAAAGAAATGAAAACGATCACATAGGATTTCTCTCCCAGGGCCCAAATCCGCTCTGAGTGGAGTGAAGCTCTCTTTCCTTCACCAGACGGTCACAAAATCCCAGCCTTAGGTGGGCGGGGGGCTCTGACATTTCACTTGGAGACAAGCACGGCAGGGAAGTCTGACAGGCATCCCCCCGTCGTAACTCAGAATGTGCACGGTGTCGGGAAACTCTACGGCAATAGGTCTTCCTTGCCAAAAAGTTTGAGTAGGGACCCAAGAAATTCACAGCCTGTCCTGGGAGCGGGACATCAATTGACTTGTCTAAGTCTTCTCTGCTGGTCAGAGAACCCAGCGGTGGCTCGAGCCCAAGTTTGCTATGCACCCTGGGGTATGTCAGGACAGCTTAGACCCAACCCTGAGCTTGGATCCATGGGTATTGGATTGTTGGGGAGAACTTTACTGTATTATATCATATTATATTATATTATATCATATTATATTATATTATATTATATTATTGTAGTTTATATTATAACATCATATTCATAATATATAATATACATATTAATAATATATCATATCCTGTATATATTATGCATATCACGTTATGTCTATGTATATTGTTACGCTGTACGCTATATATTCCATGTGTACACACACATTATTCTTTTTACTCCACAACTTTTCATCCCAGAACTCCCCTCACCTTCCGGAACTGTCCAACCTCATTGCCAACTTCCCATCCTCCCTGGACCGTCATCTTATTTCTGATGCCGTCTGTTATTTGAAAGAAAAGACATAAATAAGCGATAAGCAGACCCTCACAGACTCATCCTAATTTGTGTGCTCACGGGAGACCCGGCGTTTTAAAACAGGGACGCCGTAAATAAGCAGAGCCCCGGGGCGGAACGTGGCTGTTTATGTTGGGGAGAGCAGATGTCCTCTGTTCCGCGGGGACAGTCCGAGGGGTGTATTTACGGGAAGCGTCGGTATCCTCCCGGCAGTCACATAAATTTCTCACGCTGTCCTGTTCAAAGGCGCATTTTCTTTTCGGAGATGGAATCCGCCCTCTTCTCTTAGGTCTGGCCGCGTGCACAGCCTCCCATAAGTTATTTCAGAACCTGTATGACAGTTAAGAAGTAAACATAGAAATGTTTTGCCAAAGCAGAAATTGAGCTGCGTTGCAAATGCACACTTCGTAGTGTGTGGCCTCTGTCTCTGATGACATGCCGTGCGTGCTCGGGGCGATGTTAAGATTTTCTTGTTCTTTTTTTCTTTCCCCTGAATAGAGACCTGATAAAGAAACTGCTCGTTGTGGACAGAACAAAGCGGCTAGGAAACATGAAGGTAAGTTTTTCATTCCACGGATCATAAGTGGATCTGATGCAAACTGCTGAGGTTCGACATCAACGTCGATGTTTATAGACAGGAACCAAAGCGTGTGCATATTTAGTTCTTGGCCGCATTTCAAAGCTGGGTTTCTGGGCACCCAAGATAACCTCATCTCTTCACCTCTCCGCACAAGCCAAGGGTGCAACCTCAATTTATAAGGTATCACTCATTATTTTGTTCTATTTTTTAAGCAGCCTTACTGAGAGCCTTCACACACTCTACAATTTACCCATTGAAAATGGTGCAGTTGAGTGACTTTTAGTATTGACGTGGTTACCTGCCACCATCACCATGATTAATTTTAGAACATTTTCATCACCTCCAAAAGGAAACTCTATACTCTTCATCATCCGGTCTAGCATCCTTTCATCACCTCTTGCCCTAAACAACCACTAATCTGCTTTCTTTCTCCATAAGTTTCCCTATTCTGGGCTCTCCCCAAAATAGAACTGCACAAAACATGACCTTCTGCACCTGGTTTCTTCCACTTTGTGTTTTCTGGGTTCATCCGTGTAGTAACTTCATGCCTTTTTATGGCCGATTACTGTTCCATTCCACGGAGAGATCCCTGCTGTTTATCCATTCATCCTCTGATGGACGTGTGGGCTGTGCCCACCTTTGGGCTGCTGTGACTAGGTCTGCCCTGAACACAGGTGCACACCTTTTTACAGCAAGTAGTGATTATTTTAGAAGACGCCCATCACGTGTGATTTCCACGTGGAGGGAAACATAATTAAGGAACCGACTGTTCCATAAATGGTGCGATGTCTCGTACGCATGTTTTGGTTCTGTTTTGGCATCCCAGCATTTGATAGGATTCATGGATTTATGTTAGCTATTTCCAGCCCCGGACATCCTTGGAGGGGCATGAATGTGCACAGATGTGCGTGTTCGCCCTGGAAATTGCAGTGTGGAGAGACACAGGGAACCAGCGTGTGAGGTTTCGAGTCACGTAGATCTCTTGGGGCCCTCAGTGTGTGTCTGTAGGAGTTTCTTTATATATTTTATATATGAAGTGTGTGTGGTGTGTGTATATACACACATACACACTGCATTTTTATATACTTTATACACTATATATAAATATGTGCATAAAGTATATAAAGTGTATATATTGTGTATGTGTATATATACACATTGCATTTTTATGTATTTTATATGAAGTATATGGTGTGTGTGTATATGTATACATGCACATTGCATTTTTATATACTTTATGTACCATATATATGCACACATGCGCATTAGGTATATAAAGGGTATATATAATATATATGTGTATATATATATACACACACATTGCATTTTTGTGTACTTTATATGAAGTGTGTGTGATATACACATACTCATTGCATTTTCATGTACTTTATATATGATATGTGAAGTGTGTGTGGTGTGTGTGTATGTACACAAACACATTGCATTTTTATATACTTTATACACCATATATACACACACAAAGTATGTGTGGTAGTGTGTATATATTTTATAGTACTTTCTGTCTATACGTACTTCACCTTTACCCTCCAAATACTAAGGTACGTGTGTTTATACACTTTATGTATCATACGTACACATATTGTCTGACATCGCTTAATGGCGGGGTTACATTCTGAGAAGTGTGTCGTCAGGCGATCTTGTCCTTGTGCAGACATCCGTGTGTGCACTTTCACAAACCTGGACGGCGTAGCCTGCTACACACCGAGGCTGTACGGAATAGCCATTGCTCCTGGGCTACAGACCCGTGTAGCATGTTCCTGTCCTGAGTATCGCAGGCAATTGTAAGGCAATGGTAAGTGTTTGTTTATCTAAACATAACTAAACACAGAAAAGACAGCAAAAATACGATAACAAAAGATGAAAAACAGTGTGGTTGTGTAGGGCACTTACCATGAATGGCGCTTGCCAGACTAGAAATTGCTCTGGGTGAGTCAGGGGGCGGGTTGTGAGTGGATTTGCAGTTCTGGCACGTTCCCGGGCACTACTGTAGTCTGTATAAACACCGCACATGTAGACTTCACTACATTCATGAAAAATATTCTCCTTTCTTCAACAATAAATTAAGCTTAACTTACTATAACTTTTTTCTTTGTAAATGCTTTTAAATTTCTTCACTCTTTCTTTAAATAATACTTACCCTAAAAAAAAAAAATTGTACAGCTCTAGAAAAAAATTTTCTTTATTTATGTCCTTATTCCATAAGCTTTTTTCTGTTTGAAAATTTTTAGTTTTTATTGTTTGCTTTTAAACGTTTTTGTTCAAAACTAAGACACGAGCACACGTATTAGCCTAGGCCCACTCAGGGTCAGGGTCACTAATACGACTGTCTTCATCTCCACGTCTCGTCCCACTGGAAGCTCTTCAGGGGCAGTGACATGCTTGGGGCTGTCACCTCCTGTGATAGCAACGCCTTCTTCCGGATACCTCCTGAAGGACCTGCCTGAGGCTGTTACAGTTAACTTTCTCTTTTCTTTTTTTAATAAATAGAAGGAGAACACCCTGAAGTGACAATAACAAGTGTAGTATAGTAAATACATAACCCAGTAACACAGTCGTTTATCATTATCAAGTGTTATGTCCTGTACACAATTGTATATGTGTACTTTCATATAGCTGGCCGCACAGTAGGTTTGTGTACACCAGCATGTCACAAACACATGAGGTATGTGTTCCGCTGAGATGTCATGATGCCTGCATGTCACTGGGCGATAAGAACATTCCAGGTTCATTATAATCATATGGGCCCACCATTGTACACGCAGTCCATTGTTGGCCGAAACGTTGTTACATGGTACATGACTGTGTACACACACACATACACGTCATAGGCTATATGTATATGTAGTAGATAAAACTCTACTTTGGATACTGTGTCTGTATATACAGTATAAAAAGTATGTGTATATATAGTATATAAAGTGTGTATACAAAGTGTGTGTGCATGTATATATATATATATATACACACACAGTATCCAAAGTAGAATTTTACTACTTCTTATATACCGTATATACAAAGTATATAAAGTATATATATGTTGTACATATGTAAATGTGTGTATAAGTATATAAACACACACATCCCTTAATATAAAAAGTGTACTTAGTACAATTTTATCCCTTAGCATAAAAAATGTATATATATACAGTATACAAAGTGTGTCTACAAAGTGTGTATATATATACAGTATCCAAACTAGAATTTTACTGCTACTTATATACCGTATATACAAAGTATATAAAGTATGTGTGTGTGTGTACATATGTAAATGTGTGTATGAGTATATAAACACACACATCCCTTAATATAAAAAGTATACTTAGTATAATTTTATCCCTTTGCATAAAAAGTGTGTATATATACGGTCTATAAAGTGTGTATATATACAGTACAAAAGCGTGTATATAAAGTATAAATATATACACACACAGAGGATCCAAGGTAGAATTTTACTACCACTTGTATACTGTATAAAGTATATAAAGTATGTGTGTGTGTGTACATATGTAAATAGGTGTACGAGTATATAAACACACACATCCCTTAATATCTAAACTAGAATTTTATCGAATCAGGGGTAAAACTGTCACTTCCATTCACAGCATAACTCATGGCAAATCTCAAAAACGATTTGACATTTGACTTCGTTATAGATGGAAAATAACATTTTCCAATAGGAAAGGGAAAAGTTGTCTAAACAACAGGATGGGAAAAAAAAGTCACAAAAATTCGCATCACTCTTTTTTCTCCTGTTCGAGATAGGATCATGGACGAGATTCTTTGTTGAGGATAAGAAATTTAACACTTTACAAAAATGTGAACTGATACACATGTTAAAAGCTTAATGGTGGCCAGACGCAGTGGCTCACGCCTGTAATCCCAGCACTCTGGGAGGCCGAGGTGGGTGGATCGTTTGAGCTCAGGAGTTCGAGACCAGCCTGAGCAAGAGCGAGACCCTGTCTCTACTAAAAACAGAAAGAAATTGGCCAAACAACTAAAAATACACGGAAAAAATTAGCCGGGCATGATGGTGCATGCCTGTAGTCCCAGCTACCCGGGAGGCTGAGGCAGGAGGATCGCTTGAGCCCAGGAGTTTGAGGTTGCTGTGAGCTAGGCTGATGCCACAGCACTCTAGCCTGGGCAACAGAGTGACACTCTGTCTCAAAAAAATAAAGAAAAGCTTAATGGTGAATTCCTGTGCAGTGGGTCCAATTCAAAGAGACCGCGTGTTTATTTCTTCTTCCGTCTCACATTTCGCCGATAACAAAGTTACTGCACGTGTGATAAAAAAGGAGGGTGCAGTCCATGCCTGACCCCTTGGGACGTGCGGTCCCTGGTGTCACCCTTAAGCACGGAGCACACAGCCCCAAAGGCACATGGTTAGTTGGAAGGTCACACGGTGTCATCTCTAAGATCTCCAGGCTGGATGTGACCTTGGTTTGAATCTGAGCCCTGTACTGTACTTACTGGCCAGGTCACCCTGACCCAGTTACACCGTTTGGAGAACCCTCCCGGCGTTTACAAAATACTAAATAAAATTGTCACGATGAACCCAGGAGACAAACTCACAAATCACCATGTGTCCAATTTTATGTCAAGAGGCCAAGTAGCCTTTATCTTTAGTCTTTGGTGCGGAGCAGTGTACACATCAGCCTTCGCGCTGGGTTTCTTCTGCCACAAAGGAAAGCAAATAAAACACAAACCACTGAGGACAATCACTCGAAATGCAGCAAAGACTTGTTCCTGTTTGTATCTGTACTAAATGACATGGAGATTCTTTGAGATGTGGTTCTTTCCTACCCTGTCGAAACCCCATCCGCTGACCATGCGTTTTATTTTTCTGAAGAACGGCGCCAATGACGTGAAGCGACACCGTTGGTTCCGATCCGTGGACTGGGACACTGTCCCGCAGAGAAAACTGAAGGTATGGCTTGCTCTTGCCAACGGGGACGGGCTGTGATTCCGTGACCCGCTTATCTGTGTCTGGCTTGTGATTAATTTGTACGATGCAACCAGTCACGTCCAATCATTCAGAAGCCACTCCCTTCTTGGCGGATGTCTTAGCGCTACACATTTCTCTGTCTGCTTTGGTGAGTGTCGCAGACCCTGTAAGATTTTTGGTCAATCTGCCTATTTTTTTAACCTGGCCCTTTTTACTGGTGCATAGTATTTGTGCGTATTTATGGGGTACATGTGATATCTCGACACACACATACAGTGTGTAAGGATCCGGAGAGGCTATTTAGGACATGCAACACCTCGAACATTTATCGTTTCTTTGCACTGGGAACATTTCCAATCTTCTCTCCTAGCTATTTTGAAATATACAATAAGATCATTGTTAACCATAGTCCCCCCACGGCGCTGTCAAATACTAGAACTTATTCCTTCTGTCTCACCGTATGTTGTACCCGTTCACCAGCCTCTGTCATCTCCCTGCTCCCCACCCCAGCCTCTGGAAACCATCGCTCCACTCTCAACCTCCATGAAATCCATTGTTTTAATTCCCACATATGAATGAGAACCTGTGATATTTGTCTGTCTGTGCCTGGTGTATTTCACTTACCATAATGACGTCCAATTCCAACCATGTTGCTGCAAATGGTAGGATTTTATCCTTTTTCATGGCTGAATAATATTCCATTGCCGATCTACAGCATATCTTTATTTGTCCACGGATGGACACGTAGGTGGATTCCATATCGTGGCCATTGTGAATAGTACTGAACCGTGTGTGTCTTTGACAGGAGCATTCCAAGGCAGTGTTCGTAACTCAGCACTTCAGAGTCCATGGGGAAAGACCTTAGACAGGCTCGTTTCCGTGCCTGAGCCCAGAGCAAGCAGTGAGAGTCCCTGGGGTTACAGCTTAGAGGAGAAGCATCATTTTGCTCCAGGTTTTAACTTTTCAGTGTTTTGTCAGATTAAATCGCATTTTTAAAAACCAAAACAATTTGAACAGGTTCGATAGGCACATTGGTCAAAAACCAAGTCAATATTAAAAGGTACACGTTGCGATTTCTGGGTCTTATCCACTCCGAGCCACCTGTAGGTGATCACTTTTTATTAGACTTTTCCGGTATCCTTCCAGAGTTTATTGATGCTAATAAAACCCCTTATGGAGAGACGTATTTTTATTTTCTGCATGCACTTATACAAAACCTAGACCACTACGTACAATATTCTATTCTTTCGCTCTCTTTGTTTTGTTTTGTTTTTCCTGTTTTTTAGTTTTTTTTTTTTTTGAGACAGAGTCTTGCTCTGTCACCCAGGCTAGAGTGCAGTGGTGTCATCACAGCTTACTGCAACCTCCAACTCCTGGGCTCAAGCCATCCTCCTGCCTCAGCCTCTGGAGTAGCAGGGACTACAGGTGCAAGCCACCATGACTGGCTAATTTTTCCATTTTTAGTAGAAACAGGGTCTCACTTGTGCTCAGGCTGGTCTGGAACTCCTGGCCTCAAGCAATCCTCCCCCCTCGGCCTCCCAGAGTGCTGAGATTACATTTTGCGGTGGAAGTTGTGTCGTGTGAGTTCGAGGCACGCATGTCACCACTGAGGCTTCGCAGGGCGTTGTGTCTGACTCACCCCAGAGCGGGGCCCCCTCCTTCTGCAGGTCTTTGATGATTCTGAGACTGCAAGATGCGTTTCCCTCCTGAGCCAGCGACGCAGTGGTCTCTGCGATGCACGTTTTCTGCTTGAGCACAGCACACAGCTGTGAGAAGAGGGTTTTCTTTTTTAAACATGAATCATTTCTGCCTTAAACTGGACTCATTTTTGCATCCACACGGAAAGTGAAAACGCCCCTGTTCAAATCCACTTACGTGCCTCTTCCCCATCAGGAATTTTCAGTTGAAGCTGCTTTGCTGTGTTCCAGCAGGAAGCCCAGGGTTTGGGGCCGGGAACAGTGACAGGTCCGTGTCCTGGATGTGACTTGAGGACCCTAATGTCACCATGTCTCAAGTTCCCTGTGCTGAAATAAAGAGCACTGAGAAGAGAGGTGGTACTGAGCCCACACGAGAGGTTCTCCCTAAAGCGTACCGGTTTCACGGGATTATATGAAACTAGTTGGCATCTGTGCGCATCACGGAAGAGCTGGGCGTGGCTTCAGCCAGAATCTATCCAGGAGTCAGCAAACTACAACCTGTGGGCCCAATCTGGCCCGTTGTCTGTTTTTGTAAATAAAGTTTTATTGGCACATGGCCACGCCCACTAATTTACATATCATCAGTGACCACTTTCATGCTCCGATGGCAGACTTGAGCGGTTGCCACAGAAGTTGTGTGGGCTGCAAACTGAAAATGTTTAATAATTGGTCCTTTATGGGGAAAAAAAAACTCCGACCCCCTTCCCAAATCCCAGTGGCCTCTTTTTATTGGTGCAGGACCGAGGCTTGGCATTGGTGATGCTGACACTTCAGTCTGGTGCACTTTTCTGTCTTACTAGAATTTTCCAAAGCCTGGTCACTAGATGAGGTTCATCAGAATCTCCCAGACCCAGCGAGTCCTGGGCGTCCGCACTTTCCTAAGCAATCCGGGTAGTTCTTACTCTAGAACATAAGATGCAAAAGCGCCGGGTACCCACCACGCTTCATCCCTTAATCCCTCAAACTTCACAATCATCTATCAGACCAACGGTTGATAACCTCACTCATTCAGTGTTACAGTTCCGAGTTTTCCATGTTCATAACAAAAGGAGACAGCTTCAGGCTTTTGCAAATCATTTCCACTTTTATGCAAAGCGACGGAAGTACAGTGTGACGGACACCACGTCCAGGTGCCCTTGCTGACCGTAGCTCTGTGTTTCTGCCGGTCCCTGCAGCCTCCCATAGTGCCCAAGATATCCGGCGATGGCGATACCTCGAACTTCGAAACTTACCCCGAGAATGACTGGGACGCGGCCCCGCCTGTACCAGAGAAAGACTTAGAAATCTTCAAGAATTTCTGATGACAGGAATTCTCATCTGCAAGGTACGTCTTTATGTTTAGTAATCGTCAGAAAATGAGGTTGACTCCACCCCACGTGGAGGCAATGCTGGGTTTCCCAGGTGGGGCTGATAACCTCATCTATTGGACATCAACACTTTGGAGGGCCAAGGTGGGAGGACCCCTTGAGGCCAGGAGTTCCAGACTAGCCTGGGCAGCATAGCAAGACCCCATCGCTATAAAAAAAAATAGAAAAATTATCCCAGCGTGGTGGTGCACACGTATAATACCAGCTACTCGGGAGGCTGAGATGGGAGGATCCCTTGAGCCCAAGAGTTTGAGGTTAAGTGAGTTGTGATGACGCCACTGCACTCCAAACTGAGCAAGAGAAAGTCTTAAAAAAAAAAAAAGTGTTTCTATATTGTTTTTTGTTAAAAATAAATAAATAAACATAGCAGAGTATACCTCATATGAAATTTGCTAAGCTTAATTTGAGGTAACTAAAAAATGATTTGCTCAGTTGTACCACTGAAATGAGATCTTTTTTCCCATAACATCCAAGCAAGAAAAGCAACATGTTGTCAGTGATATGTCTGCCATCGATATAGCTTGTTTTTTTTTTTTTCCATTTTGATTCCCATTCCCATAGTTTTCCCAGCCATGTAGACTGGGAAGCTAATTGTTTTAGAGCCAGTCGTGACAGATGTTAGATCTCGTAGCAGTTGCTGAGGTTTGGAAGGGAGGGACCTGCCTGCTAAGAGAGATGTCCCACGGGAAACCTTTAACCTCTGCTGGTATTTCCATGGATGCATCAGGAAAAAAAAAATGGATAAATGTTAAAATGATAGAGAAAAAAAGTGATAGAGGAATTTTCCTCATGGCTACGTCCATGAGAAAAACAACGTGTCTACGTGGCATAGTTCAATCTCTCAGTACGTGATCAGTACAGCTATGAAAGTGACTGTTTATATTAACTTGGAGAGCTTCCAACTTTATGGGTGTCTCAGAGCTTGCGAATTCCACTTGTGGGTTTTAAAAAAATCGTAAGACGTTCCTGAAGCTGTTTACTTTTTTCTTGTTTCTCTGGTCTACTCCATGGCTTAAACTTTGTCTGATTTGCCCGTATAAACTTCTCATGAATTATGCATATCCAGGAAACCTTTAAGATGATGAAAAGCCTCATTTTGTTCTAGAATGAGGGACCCTTAATTGATAAGTGACAAGAATAGGGCCTTCCCCTAATACAGACCCCTAAAGTGTGAAATTTTCTTAAACAAAGAGCCTCCCTGGGATGGATTTTGTCCTATACTCTGTGAATAGCTTTATCACGTCCTGTTCCCTGTTGTCCAAACTATCCTATAAAGATATTCCACAGATAGGAATAACCCTTCTCAATGCGGGGTATAAATTCTCAGGAAAGTATGTGTAAACAGAATTTTTGCCAAGTAGAATCATTTTTAATACACTAACTGCCATGCGAGTTGTATTTAACTCACACTAGCTTTGAGCCTAGGGCCTCGCGAATCATATGTAACTCACGTCTCTTTACCTTGGGAGCCACGAGAACTATTTTTCAAATTGCATATAACTCATGCACAGAAAACAATAAAAAAAATTTTTTTTCACTAAATTAGAAAAGATCGTTTTGTTTTCAAAGTTTTTATTCTATTTTCATAATAAAACACTGTGGCCCCAAGGAAAAGTTTCTGGTTTTTTTTTTTTTTTTGTGGCAGTCGATGTGATTACAAAAAAAAACAAACCTGCCTTTCAAACCCTCTTTGATTTCTATTTATAAGACAGCCGCTCTTTCTCCCCCAGTTAGAATTCAGGCTTGCGGATCTTTGGGAAAAGAATTGCAAACGAAAGAGTTTTCATTTTTGTTGTCGTTGTTGTTACAGCGCATCAAAAGGAAACGTTCGTGTTGTTACTAAGATCATGATGACAAAATGTATCCAGTGATTTAGAAACTAACAAAATCCTTGGTCTCGTTTCTTGCTAGAATCAGGAGGATTGGAGTCTGCCTGGGACAAAGAACTTCACGGAGCAGAAGAAATGTGTTCTTCATGTGACAGGGACATTCCCACGTTTGTATACGTCCGTATGTGTATGAAACCACGCGGGAGCCGTTGAAGTTCACGGACCTGGCATTATTCAAACAACTGGAATTTTTCTGCACTGTAGGAAGCTTTGGAACATTGTTTGGTTGTAGAGTTTATCCTCTGGGGTTGTGTTCCTACTGTGATTTCTTGGTTTTCCCCGTAGACTCAGCTTTATAAGTTTGAGCTAGACCTGTTTGGTGATGACCGCAGCCCGTGTGTGCGTGTGTGTCCGTGTCCGTGTCCGTCCGTGTGCGTGTGCACGTGTGTGCATGCGTGTAGAGAAGAAAACGCAGTGAGTGCACAGACATCGTGCAGTGATGAAATATGTTCCTACTTTGCAGAGCCTGTGATGTCTTATGTTTCAAAGTTTTTCTTTTTCCAAAAATCTATTCTCTTGGGGACAAAAATCTAAAGAGTCTGTTGTAGGCATTTTTTTAACCCTCTTTTATGCATTTTATAGTTTTTGAGGAAGAAAATAGCCTGTGGAGATCTTTACCCAAGATCTTTAGTGCTTCCTGGTAACCTAAGACCTTGAAACAAGAAAGAATTGGCAGAAGTTGTAGGAGTGAGGAGCGAATTCATTCCAATAACCACCGGTGACATTATTTCTTCACGGAACGTACCATACTCCGTTAATCTTCTGTGTCACCTTCAAAAATTTCTTAGTGCGCAGGGTGACGACTACCTAGTGGAATTTTGGTCGAAACCTCTTGAACAAAATGCGCTTCCCAAATCTCACAGGTAACTTTTAAAATGGGTGCCACGGTGAGGACAACCTTCATGCAAAGATTTTCTCCTGCCTTTCGTTTTGGGTAAAGCAAAAAGCAAATGGTCTATGAGATGTGAGCACGTGACCCTGTTTTGCTTCTCCTTGTTGTAAACATTCTCAGTTTGCATCCAGCCGATACTCTCCTCTTGCAGATCCTACCGGCTTGTGCAGGGAAAGCAGTGGGTGAGATTTTCCTTTTGGAAATTGATTAGGAAAATAGCCTGAAGGGCATCCTCTAAATTTTTTCCCCCCTGGGGGTTGACTTCATGACAGCCTGTTGGTGACATGGCCAGGACGTGTGTACTGCTCAAGATACGTCATCGCTTGTGTGCATCCTAGACACAGGACATTGCAGAGGTCCTTGGGGTCTGGATTGTATATAACTTATTTTCCTCTTTCGCTTCACCCTCCTGATTCTAAACGTGTCTGTAAAAATCTAAATGGGCAGCACCTTCTCTGTTCACCCTGACTCAGCTCGAACATGGCACCGGTAAAACCTCCTGCACGTCTAGTGCCGGGCTGTGTCTGCAGGGCAGGTCAGTGCAGACTGGCAAAGTGTCAACGGAAATGCATCTGCCTCTCGGATTTGGCCAGGGTCCCCCCGCATATCAGAAGGCAGCGGCTTTGCGTATTTGCAGAATGAAGAGAACTCACATCGTAAAAAGTCTTGAAAAGACAGTGAAATGGAAGAGGGAAAACAGCCCCTTCCCCTTTTCATAAATGACCTTTTCCTCACGTAGAATTCGACTCGGTAGACGAGAGTGATTAGAAGGTACAGCAAAATAAACTACACTGAATCACTCAGTGGAAAATTATGTTCCCATGGTGAGCCGTGGAAGTGTTTCTGCAAAACCATATTTTCAGTGTGTGCTTCTCAGACAACGTTCTGTTTGCATTAAAAGTTGTGCACCAAAATTGGCTAAAAATACAGCATGCAGATTTCTGAACTGTTTCATCGGATGTTAGAAGGTTAAACTGTGCACCAAGATACAGACCTAGAAGGAAAAGCATGCGTCTCATATCCTCTGACGATAAAAATTAATTATTATTATTATTGAGCCTTCTGCTTTAAAAAAAAAAGAATAAGTAAATGAAACACCTTCCTTGAATATAGTAAAAATTTGTACACAGACACATTAGTCCATATGCCTATTTGTGGGTTTTGCTTTTATTATCCAGGATTTAAAACTGAGATGAAGATTAACCTCAAGGAAGCCTCAAATGCATTGCCTTAATTTTCAACAAATGTGCAGGAAAATCAAACGTGTGAAAGCATCGTTTCCCTTCTCTCTTTACGGACGCGGTCATCAGCCCCCAGCCATGCAGAACAAATGAAAAATGAAAAAGAATTCCAAGAACACACAATGGTGTTAAACTCACTCTGAACCTTTGTGCACATTTCAGTATCTGAAGCGGCGTGGGCTGCATATTAACTGCTGGGGTGGGGCCATAAATTAAATGCCATGACGTCATGCAAAGACTGGTTTAATCAAAATGAGTCATCGACTTGGAAACAGTCACCATCGTATAACTCAAAAGTAGTTTGCCTTGGCGGGCGTTCTGAAATTTTCACAGTGAGGATCAAACACAATCACTTGCAGAATGTCGAGGAAAAAAATCACAAAATTTGTACAGGGGGAAAAAAATGACAGGTTTATCTTTATATAATTTTATGAGTTGGCTATATTTTCTTAAATAGGAATACTGTAAAAGAAATATCTTTACCAAATGCATATATCACAGCAAGAAGTATATAGGGTGGGGTCTTGTCTTCCAAAGGGGCAATGCCTCCAGCCTGCTTTGATAGGCATTGATAAAGCGAGAAAAGAAATAAAATCACAACAGGTGATCGTGTAGCATCTCTGTCATAGACTTGCACTGGTCCATTTCTAATTCCTTCACAGCAGAAGTCTAAATCCTGCAAAGGATAGTATATGTGTGGCCATGGATGGGTAGATGTTTGCTGTCAATATGACAGAATCAGAAACAAACATTTCTGTTTCCTATTCCGTGGTGGGATTGCACAATCCACACCATCAAAATGCTCAAAAACCCCACACCCATGCATGCTCAAGGAACAACTGTTAAGTAAATTTCTAGTAGTTTTGTTTCCTTCCGTCCCTCAATAATTAAAGAGTAAGTCATGTGAAATCACTACTCACTTAAAAAAAAACAAAACAGAAATCACCCATAGAGCCAAAACAGCTGAGTGGTTTGGGATGCCTTTGCCATTGCTATGTTTCACCTACGTTGCCTGTACATGTTTGGACCACTGTAACTGTGAAACTGTGGCTTGGTACTGTTAAGACCCGAAAAGCACAACTCTGTGGGTTCCGAGCACATCGGACCCCACAGACCTCACTCCAGGATGTCAAGATCATCGCTCCAGCTCCTGGGTTAGCAAGGTGCGAGAAAATACCGTGGTTGGGCTTAACTTTTCACAGCCAGTTGAGTTCGCATCACGTCGGCACAAGCCTTGTAGCCCTAAGATTGCTCCAGTTGTAGAGATTTGAACTGCGGTGCCCGGTTCCTCCTTTCCTGCAATCTACCTAGCGTGCGTTTTACACGCTTCGGACACGTCCCGGGCACTGCTTCTCCCTGACAGAGGTGAGAGGGGTTTCTGTTTCGTCTGACTTAGAAGCAGAAAGAAAAGGTGTCTTAATGATGCATTTGAATGGTTTCTTCGGAGTGTGTGTGTGCGTGTGTGTGTGTGTGTGTGTGTGTCTTGGCGAAGGTGGGCAGGTGTATTTTCACCACGTGTAACGTCGTCATATCAAAGTTGCTGTGCAAACCCTATGGCCTTGCCTCCTACAGAGCAGTCCTTCCTAAAAAAAAAAAAAGGAGGGATGCTCTGTGATGGTTTCCTATAAATTATTTGTGTGTTCAGAAGTTCTCTTGAGCCTTAGTTTGGTCTCCCACGGTGGACGAGTCTGTTCTTTAAGCAAAAGTTATTTCATGTGTGTTCCATTCTTTCTCTTTCATCCTCTGAGATTGGTTTTCAGGTCTGCACGATGGATCTTAAATTTTTTTTTTTTTTTTTTTTTTTTTTAATGCGCTGGATAGCGGGCAGCCTCACCACGTTGCCTGCGCGCTTCTGGAGCCCGTGGGGCTGCGGGAGGATGCGGGTGCATGGACGGGGTGGGGGGTGCCTTCGCGGGTGTGTGCGCCCCCGCTGAGCAGAACTGGGGTTGGGGAGGAGAAGCCTGTGTCTAACCCTGTCGGTTCCTTGCACAATGGAAATCACTGTGATTTGTGTATATACCCTAGGAAGATTTTACTGCTGTCTAATTTATGTAATTATACTATCGATTCCAGGTTTGTTTAATAAAACTTTGTATCTTTTAAGAAGTGCGGATTCCAGATGCTTCCGTCACCAAACAAGCTCATAGCTTTTCTGCTGTCCTGTCTTCTCAGCGTCAGCGAGCATGCTCTGCAGAGGTCCGGAGGGTAAATATTTTTTGGCTTCACGGGATGTCCCGTAAAGTGCACAAAGCCATCACGGACAATCTGTAAAGAACGGGCCTGGCGGTGTTCTGATAAAGTTTTATCGACAAAAACTGTTGGAATGCCGGGTGTGGCCCTCGGGCTGGAGCATGTGCCCTGAGCTTTGCAGGTCGCCTTTACAAGTTGTTAACAACGCACTGCCCTCATCGTCGTAAATAAACAAAATAGTTCACTGCTTTAGGTTTACTCACATAGCTCGACACCCAGGTTTGAGTCACCTTTGCAGCTTGCAAAAAACTCTGCCTTTGTCCATGTAAATCACCCGATTTGTAATTTTTAACACTTGCTGTTACCAGGGGCCAGAATGATGCTCCCAACGGAGGGTCCAAACAAGCCCATTTACTTGTGATCTGGTTCATTCTGATGTACACAGGGTGTCCCCATGTCACGGTACACGGGGAAGATGAACCTTTATTTACAAAAGACTCATCACAAAATTCCTCCTTTGTAGTCTGCACGCATTCTCAGCAACGCGGATGGCACCGGACATTCCGTTAAGTGAAAAAGCCAGGCACCGAGAGTTAACACCCCCTGTTCTCTTCCACAGGTGGAAGCTAAAAGAAAAGTTTATCTCATGCAAGTAGAAAGTAGAACAGAGGATACCGGAGGCTGGGAATACTACGTCCTGAAGGGGGGAGGGAGAGATTTGTTTTCCCTGTAGTCTTCATACAAAGGAAAAATTTTGTAAAACTTTGTAATGAATATTTTGCACATAAAAGGCTCATTTAGCTATAATTTCCCATTTTCCCTATATATGGTGACTTTTGGGGCACCCTGTATATTACATACACACACACATATATTTTTTTAGACACACCCTGTTCTCAGAGCTTAGTGTTTTCCCAGAAGCCAAGCCTGTTCTGCATTCTTGCTGAAAGAATTGGATAACTCTGTTCTGAGGATGTTAAGGAAAAACTTAGGTGGGTTGACCCTGTGCGGTCTCACTACGAGGCTGCCCCAGGTGTGGCTTGCAGGAACAGAAAGGAATTACTGTTCTGAGAGCACCCGTCCATGCGGGAGGCGGGCTGCACACTTGTACAGGCTTTCATTTAATACTTAACGTTAGGGTGGAGAAAGCTAGTAGGTGCTCACGGCGCGGGTAGAGAAAGATTTCTCACACAGAGATTAAGATATGAAAGTAAAAAAAATAATTATTCTTTAGAAGGACAGAGATAATGAGAGAGAGACAGACAGTGTGGCATCCCAAAGAAAGAGAAGGCAGATGCCAGCAGCGAGGACAGGTGGCTTGCCGCTTTTATGGAGACAAAGAGAAAAATAGTACCTGTTGTGGAGTAATTAGCAGGTAGTTGCTTGCCATCTTTCTTGCTTTTTCTCTGTTCCTGGAGACCTGGTTGTCTCTGAGATGCAGTCAGGCCTATCCCAGGGGATGTGATTTTGCCCCTGAGATATGGTTTTGGGCGGGAAGCAAAGACCTGGAGTCCGCCCCCCTGCTGTCTGTTCCAGGAGCTTCTCAGAAACACGTTTAGGCTGTAGAAAGAAACAGATTCTAAAAGCTGTGAGCTGGTGAAATGTAAAGAGAAAGATTTCCATTTCCTTTCTTTGGGTTCTTTTCAGGTATTCGTGAAAACAGAGTCCCAGCAGGGTCCCTGCCAGCTTGGGATGGAAACAGCAAAGAGTGGCAGAGCTCCAGAGGGATCTTTAGCTGTCATTAGGAAATCGGGAGATTCAAGGCCGCCCCAACACACTTAATACACACTGACCTGGGACAGCCGCCCACTTTGAGGGTAGAATAACAGGCTAAAAAAGACCAAGCTGTTTGTGCAAGAACTCACAGGAAAAAAAATAAAGAAATCACAGAGCTAAGATTTAGACTCCATCAGCATCCATCCTACTCTTCCCAAGGTGTTAAATGACATCTCAATACTAATAATAATTATAATAAATGTTAAAACATTCATTGAAGAAAGTTAGAACAAGATTCTCTGTTTTCTGATGAAAAAACTAGCCAATGCGGCAGACCTGCAGAGAATTTACGGAAGAGAGAATTTGGCATCTGATGTTGTTGTTTTGTTGTAAGGCAGGAAATTGTGATCTACTTAAACTGCCCAGTCAACCCTTCTGTGGGTCCAATTTGTTATTTTTTATTGTATTTTAATTGACAAATAATACTTGTACATATTCGCAGGGTACCCAGTGATGATTTGATAAATACAATGTACAGTGGTCGAGGTAGTTAACATCATCCCAAACATGTATCATTTCTTTGCATTGAGAACGTTTAGTATCTTTCTAGCTATTTGAAACTATGTAACACATTATTGTTGACTGCAGTCACCCTACTAGGCCTATTCCTCCTGTCCAGCTGTAATTTTGTGTCCTTTTTGTCTCCCTCTTCCCTTCGGTATATAGTGTTCCCAGACGCTAGTATCCTCTCTTGTACTTTTTACCTCTGTAAGATAAATTATTTTTTAACTTCCACATATGAAAGAGAACATGTGTTTAACTTTCTGTGCCTGGCTTATTTCACTTAACGTAATGTCCCCGAGTTCCGTCCATGTGGCCCTGAATGACAGGATTTTATTCTTTTTTTTATGGCTGAATAGTGTTCCTCTGTGTCTACATGACATATTTTCTTTATCCATTCATCTGTTGCAAATTTATTTTAACAGGCAAGAGGCCTTCCAGAAGTCTGTGTGAGAGACCATCTCCTGCACGTGTAATGTTGCAACTCAGATAATTTTTTTAAATTGTGATTAAAAACCTCAACATGAGGGCAACCCTTTTAACAATTTTCCAAGTGTGCGGTACACAATAGCATTCACGGCAAGCGCTGTCGTGTAGCAGATCTCCAGATATTTTATGTCTGATGTGGCTAAAACTTTATAACTGCTAAACAGCAACTCCCCAGCCCCTGGAATCTACCCTAGATCTTTGCTCCTTACCCCAAAACTCAGAGAGGGCAGAAGCCCGCACACCTGTCTCTGGTCTTAAATCCAAAACATTTTTTGTTCTCAAGCACATCACGGAGAAACAGATCCACGCTTTCGCATCCAGTTATTAATAATGTCTGGCTTCCCGCTGGCTGCAAACTCAGCTTTCACCGTCCTCGCGGGGGCAATGTCTCGGAAACCTACTGGCTGGGAAACAATTCTTCGTAATGAATCAGGATTTGCGCGGAGGCTGTTTAAAATGAGTGCCTTGGAAAATGGAGGGGGGGGGGAATCTACAAAAGGCAAGAGCTTGAACAGTGATGTCACTCTAATATTAGTGGAGAGTGAACAAAGGTAATACAGTCTGCAGAGATTCGAGCCCTGGCAGAGGGAGCAGCGTCCGTTACCTGGAAAAGCCAACTGCTGCCCCAGAACGAGCCATTTCGTTGTGGGTGGATGTTTAGGTGCCTTTTCTTTGTCTCATTTTTGTTGTTGTTGTTGTTTTCTCTTTTGCACTCAACCCCACACCAATCCTTTTTCTAAGGAAAGTAGCTGATGGTGAGATTCAATATGGGAAATGTATGCTTCTCTCTGAATACAATCTTAAAAATAAGCTTAATGAGATCCTCTAAGCCAATGTTTTTTCAAACGCTCACTGTGGGAAATACATTAGGCATATTTTACAGAACTCACACACACGCAGACAGGTACGTGCCTACAGGTAAAACTGAACTAGGCAACACCAATGCTGCAATATTAATAGTGTAGAAACGGCATTATCAAATATGAAGTTATTAATCGTTATGTAGAGCCCTGTTTTATTTTGAGTTATTTTTGAATACAAGTAGAGACCCACAAAATTGAATCCCTGACTCTCTCTTGGGTCTTGTTTAGTGTTTCAAAAACATTTAAAAAAAATGTAGGGTTTGTATCTCTTTTGCTTTTCCACATTAAATCGGGACTCTATATTGGTGATTTCACGAGGGACTGAATACCAGCTAGAGTTGAGAAGAAACTTGTTGCTTTCTCATGACATCTGTGAATTAAAAAACTTGAATCCATTATTTTTTCATTTGTATTGTTCAATAGGGCACGTAGCAGCTGTCTGGCTCAGAGTGGCTTTTATTACAGCACATTTATTAAGTTCTGTCATTATGTGGGCACAATTTTCTATTCTTTGGCCCCTGCGCCTCGACTCTGTAAATTTGTATGTTGACAAAAAGTTGGTCCGGCTTTTGGTTTTTTTTTTTTTTCTTTTACAACGGCTGGGCCAAAACTGCCACGGCCATCCCATCGCAGAGTGCCGTGACTTTTTACAAGCTACTTTGGGATGGCAGTTGGATGGATTTTCCTTCCTAACGTCTGGTCATGGAATATCTGTGTCAGCTCTTGGCAGCCACTGGCTGCGCAGCCGGCCCACGTGAAGGACTGCGCCAGCTCCCCTGGAAGACGGGGACGGACGTTTCTGTTCTCTGTAAGTTCCTGTGTTCTCTTTTCAAAGGGGCAGGAGGCGGTGCTCATGGAATTTCAGATGTCTAACGTTGAACTATTTCAAACCAGAGCCTAAATCTTTGTGGCTGATGGATTCAGGAAGATACAGAAGACCCTGCTCTTTCAACCATCCACCTACATCTCTATTTTGTACTTTTATTTTCTTGGCCCTGGTCTAATTTTGCAGGGCCCTAACATTTCCTTTCCTTTTATCTTCGCTGAAGGTTGGCTTTGTTTTTCAGTTTTTAAAAGTGTTCTTCAAGTAAAAGAATCATCTTCATTATAGGCTCCAAGTACAGTAGTAGATTTCCTCTTTCTAGCTAGGCAAAATGAATTTTCATGGTGCAATTTTTTAAAGGTATGTATTTTTGAGGGACGTAGTTACCCCCCAAGTTTGAAAGAGTGAATTCCTCATTTAAAACAATCTAAAATGTCATAATATGTACATATTGTAATTCTTCACATCATAAAAACTGTATTTATAATGCTGAAAATAAGTTTTTTTATTTCAGCATATTACAGGGGTACAAATGTTTAGGTTACATATATTGCCTTTGCCCCACCTGAGTCAGAGCTTCAAGCGTGTCCATCCCCCAGACGGTGCTCACCGCACCCATTAGGTGTGAATATACCTGTCCCCTCCTCCCCCGCCCACATCTACCCAAAGGAACAAAAGACATTCTGTAAAAAAGACATCTGCACTCGAATGTTTATAGCAGCACAATTCACAATGGCAAAGATGTGGAAACAACCCAAGTGCCCATCAATACACGAGTGGATTAATAAAATGTGGTCTATGTACACCATGGAGTTCTACTCAGCCATAAAAATCAATGGTGATCTAGCACCTCTTGTATTAACCTGGATGGAGCTGGAGCCCATTCTACTAAGTGAAGTGTCACAAGAATGGAAAAACAAGCACCCCATGGACTCACCATCAGATTGGAAAATAAGTCTTAAACATAGCCCAGAAATAAAACCTACTAAGTCATATGTAAAATCATGCTACTATAATACCAATATCTACTTTGTTCATTATTATGTGGGGTTCACAATTCTATTAAAATATATAAAACTAACTAGAAATGCAGTTTTTGTATTGTTTTCACTGAACTGCTTTTACCTTTATAAAATATTCCTGGTTCATATTTGTGGCATTCTCATAAAGAAATCTTAGAGTTATCTGATTTTACCTTTTGTCCCTAGACCTGCCAAGCAATTCACTTTCCTAAGGCCGGCACCTGGCTGCACAGGTGGTTTGGGAGCTTCCTTACCCCAAGACACCTGTTCTGCTGATACTTAAGTTTCCTTCGACAGAGGAAAACACATACATGGCATGACCGCAGTCAATATTCAGAAGGGAATATTTTGAAGAAAGCAATCAGTGACTCACACGTACACAAAGGCATATGTGACCTTAATAGTCAAATTCTGTCCTTAAAGCAGGCTGTCCCAACCTCAGCACTGCCGACATCTGGGGCTGGATGACTCTCTGTGGTGGGGTGTCCTGTGCACCGTGGGCTGTTGAACAACATCTCTGATTTCTACAGTCGAGATGCCAGTTTCTCCCCTCAACTCCCACCACTACGGTGACAACTAAAAATGTCTCTATACATTGCCAAAAAGTTCCCTCGGGGTTAAAATATCCCCTCCTTGAAAACCAATGTCTGAAAGAATATTTAAATGTTGGGGACCCTTTGGGAGACACTAACAAAGAAACCAAAACAGAGGGAACCAAGACTTCAATGACAATCTTCATTTAAGCTTTCATAGCAGGATGATCTAGTCGCCAAAGCAAGACCTTCCATCAAGAGTCATCCTTGAATTTTGAAAGCTGTGACATGTCACGCCAACACTACCAAGCCAAGAAACTCAGCTCTTGCATTCTTTCCCTGTGATGGGATTACAGCCGCCAGGTAGAAAAATTGCAAACACATTCATCCAACCAGAGAGCTGCCAGGATTGACAGAGAGTTGCCTGTGTGCTAAAAAAATAAATAGAGAAAAAGAGGTATGAGGATGTCTATACGGCATCTTCATACTTGCCTTGAGCACGCCAAGGATATATATATACATTTTTTCTGATGGGCTCTCTTTCCTTTCTCTGATTCCATCTCAGAATTTCTGCCCAATATTGCCATGTCAACGTTGGATTGTTTGCCAAGCTGAAAATATTTATATGAGCCATGCGGTGAACCGTAAACCAAAGGAGACAGCCGGGTGTGGCTGAAAGAGCCCGCCCTGCGCTGTGAGTCAGAGCCTGGTTCCAGCCGAGGATCTGCTTGTCTCTGGGACCAAGGTGCAAGACATGTTCCTTAGCCCTTCCCCGCTTCAACTGACTCCTTCTCTACATAGGGGTAGGAATTAAACGGGCGCACTTTCTTTTTTTTATTTCAGAGTATTGTGGGGGTACAAATGCTTTGGTTACATAAATTGCCTTTGCCCCACCTGAGTCAGAACTTCAAGCGTGCCCATCTCCCAGATGGTGCGCACCGCACCCATTAGGTGTGAATATACCCATCCCCTCCTCCCCCTCCATCTGCCCGACACCCGATGAGTGTTATTACTATATGTGCACATAGGGGTTGCTCAGTTAAAACCAATTTGATAGTGAATACACGTGGTGCTTGTTTTTCCATTCTTGGGATACTTCACTTAGTAGAATGGGCTCCAGCTCCATCCAGGTTAATACAAGAGGTGCTAGATCACCATTGTTTTTTGTGGCTGAGTACAACTCCATGGTGTACATATACCACATTTTATTAATCCACTCATGGACTGATGGGCACTTGGGTTCTTTCCACATCTTTGCAATTGTGAATTGTGCTGCTATAAACATTCGAGTGCAGATGTCTTTTTATAGAATGTCTTTTGTTCTTTTGGGTAGATGCCCAGTAATGGTATTGCTGGATCAAATGGTAGTTCTACTTGTATCTCTTTGAAGTATCTCCATGTTATTTTCCACAGAGATTATACTAGTTTGCAGTCCCACCAGCAGTGTATGAGTGTTCCTACCTCTCCGCATCCATGCCAGCATTTGTAGTTTTGGGACTTTTTGATAAAAGCCATTCTCACTGGAGTTAAGTGATATCTCATTACGGTTTTGATTTGCATTTCCCTGATGATTAGAGACCTCGAGCATTTTTTCGTATGTCTATTGGCCATTGGTCTATCTTCTTCTGAAAAGTTTCTGTTCATGTCCTTTGACGTGGGTGCACCTGCTGATCAAATATCTCCAGTGGCTCTCTGATGCACTCAGAAGAGAAGGTAATGTCACCACAATGGTCTAGAAAGCCCTGGAAAATCTGCTGTCCACTAAATCTCACTCTCTCTATAGAGCCTGAGCTCCCAATACACTGGGCTCTTTGCTGATGTAGAACACATCCCCTTATCTCCTACCACAGGGCCTTTGCACTGGCTCTTTTCTGTCTCCTCCTAGATACCAGCTTAACTTTTGCCTACACCACTTCCAGTCTTGGCTCAAATATCTTCTCAATCCTTGCAGCACTGTATTTAAAACTTCAACTCCTTTCTGCCAACATTACCTCTTTCCCTAATTTATTTTGTTTCTCTGTATCAATGAGCGCTTTCTAGTGGATTATACAGTGTTCTTATTTATTTCATTTGTCTTCCTCTCCCCACGAGGATGCAAGCTCCGTGCAGGCAGGGGAATTTGGTCTTTGGTTTTGTTTGTTGTGTCTCTGACCCCTAGAACAGTCCCTGGTACATCAGAGGTACAATCCTCCTTTAAAACTGTTAATACTTAGATTGTTCATGACTGTCCTCTTCGCTGTGCATGGTCACTGCGTTTTCACTTGCAGCCATGACATGACATTTTATTTTATGGATAAAGTGCACTATGACTTATGCAATTGCCTATGAGAAAGAGAATTAAATGGTTTGCCATTTTTATATTACAAGTAATGGTATATAATAATATATGACATACATAATATAGAATAACCAGTGCACACATAGGCATAAACATTTGCAAATTTGCATGTGTGGGTATCAGTGTTTGTAGGATCAGTTTCTATAATAGAAGAGGAATTGCTGGATCAAAGGATTTGCACAATTAAATTATGATCAGATAGTGCCCAGAAACACTGCAATTCTCACTCATCGACAACAAAGGAAAGTTTCTCATAACCAAAACTTGAGCAAGTTTTGTCAACTTTTGTAATTTTTGGCCACCGGATTGTTTGAAAGAAGTGATATTTCAATATTTTCAATCCATGTTTCTTTATCAGCGAGATTTAGTATATTTTTAGACATAGTGGCCATTTGCATTTCTTTTGTTGAATTATTTGTCCTTTCCTTATTTTTAAAAAGTGGGGTTTAAGTTATAGCTTTATTGTAATTCAGGGATTTTTCCCCCCTCTTTCTTTTGAAATAATTTAAAACCCACAAGAAGTTGCAAACACGTCAGATTTTCTCTGTCCTCTTCCCAGCCTTGTCGGTAGCATCTTACAGAATTGTGATACCTCATCAAAACCAGAAAGCTGATTTTGGTACATTACTGTTACATAAACCACAGACCTTATTTGGCGTTTAACAATTTTTAAATGCACATATTTTCTCCCTTTGGTGTGTGGTACTGTACATTATGGTGTAATACAGCATTACAGATGTTATCATCTATATAGATAGGGATAACCTTCGCCACCATTGGGATAGAAAACTGTTCCACAATTCCACAGTTTAACTCCCTATAGATTGCAAATAAATTCTAGTTCATTTCATTTTTTCTTACAATCTGATATATATAACATTTTACTCAAAAAGTTTATGTATTTTTTATATATATAACACATGTACACAATAACATGGATGTAGCACACTATAAAATTTTAATGGAATCGAATGTACATTTTCTGGCATTTGGGTGTCAGGAGTTCACCAAAATTACGTCACTATGATTGACAGGTTTCTGGTTTTATTATTTTTTTAAAAAAAATTCAAAGTGCTAAACCTTTTCTAATTTATTGCTGTATGAGTTTGGTAGCGGATTTGGGGAGGGGGTTGGGGTTTTCTAATGAAAACGGGAAAATCTGCTAGACAAATTTTTAAAAGAGCCATAACAGATTTTTTTAATGGGTGGCTGTCTGCAAACTGTTCATTGAATAGCCCATTTTTTCCCCCTGCTACACTGTAGAGTCCCAATATACCCGAGCCTCCTGTTAGACTCTTCCTTTGTTTATGTGAGTCTCTGTGTGTGTGTGTGTGTGTGTGTGTGTGTGTGTGTGTGATTCCATCAGCCACTTTTTCTTGAATATTGACACACTGTAATCGTATTAACATATATTAATATTTATGGAGTACAAAGTACATGCTATGATATACCATGCATATACAACATGGCGTGGTTGAATCAAGCTGATTAACATTTCCGTCACCTCAAATACTTTCAATATTCAGTTTTCAAATCCTCTGGATTAATATAGCATCGCTGCATCATTTGATAGTTCTTTTAATTTAATTTAATTTTTTTTATTTGAAAATAGTGAGGGGATACAAATGTTTTTGGCTACATGGATCACTTGTGTCATGCTTGAGTCACAGCTGTAAGTGTGCCGTCCCCCAGAGAGTGTTCACTGTACCTGTTAGGTAGGTTTTCACCCCGCCCTCCTCCCTGCTCCGCATTGGCTCGTTCTGTCTGTAGTTGTTTGAGGAACCTCCCTGCTCTTTCCCACAAGGGCTGTGCATATTTTCATTCCCACCCTCTGAATCTCTCTCTAAACTACGCCGGTAACAAATCTGATGTCTAACTCCTTTTTATTTGAAATACTTGCATTCGAGCGGGAGCAATCTTTGGAGCAAAAATTGTAAAGAAATTATTATAAACCGTTTTTCGTCATTCCTTCAACTTCTGACCTTTGCAGCTAATTGCATAGTAACGAGGTTTCACATGAGGTTAGATTATGAAGGTCAAATGAAACTTTTGCTCATTTTATTTTTTCATTAGTGCCCGTTTTATATTTTTGTTTTACAGCCTACGTAAGACATTCGAGCGCACGTTAGCAGATGCGGATCTGACGTGTTTCTGTAACATTTGAAAATAAATTGACAGAAATCTTGAAATACTTTATGATCTCTCTTGCCAATTATTCTGAATAATAGTAAGGTTACGGTGTGTTTTATTTCTGTGTTGAGAATGTTTTTTTGTTCCTAGGTTTTCCTTTCTGCCTTGTACTTGAGTCAAAGCAGCTCCTGGAAGGCATTTGTCTGCTACAATTTACATTTAGGCTACCGGGTCATCTAGCTGCATTTCAGAACCTTTTGGTAGCTCAGGGTTTTTCTTAGAGGCATTCTGGACTTTCATTTTTTGGTGCATTTACCCACTCTTTCCATCCTTATCACACCTTGAAAACCATCCTGTGTCTTACAAGATGAAAAGAACCCCTTAAATATCACACAGACTCAAAGACGACAGGAAACTCTGTATCTGGAAATGTGAATAGGTTTAGAAGGTCTTCAGGGCTGGCGTGCTGGTCAGTTGGTTTTCCTGGATAAAATAAAGCCCTGATCTGTTGCCAATTTCTCTGGTGTAAATAATACTCCCAACTGACTGATTTCAAGCTGCCAACAATGTAACAACTGGCTCACAAAATGTTGCAAAGTGTAACAATTGCCTCTCAAGAGTTGGAATGAGCCAGGAAGCACTGTGGATTGGTTTAGGGTCCCCAGAGGATCAAAGAACCATTCACAAGGCTCTTTCTCTTTCTCACCTCCTCATTGGGGGATCTGGCAGCTGGAGGGCTTCAGTGAGGGTCTTCTTGCCTTCTCCTCCGACTGCCCTGCCTGCTAGGAGGCTCAGCAGGAAACAGCAAAGCCAGCCAGCCCCCTGCCCCAGCCAGGAACCTCAGGAACATGGCAAAAATGTGGCTTCTCCACCATTCCTTGATGTTCCAACTCTGGTATTTTAAATTTAAACATTAACACATGAAAAGAAAATAGATAAATGCCTGATGCTCCACAATTACTGCTTATACGCATTTTACATTTTGCCAAACGTCGGCAAATTGGTCTCTAGAAAACATACCTCTTGTTTACAGTCGATTGATAGTTTAAAAAAAAAAAAACACTTCCCCTCAGACATTTGCTATCAATAAGTACTAGTAAGCTTTTAAATTTTCTTTGCTGATTGTGTAGGTAAAAACCATTTCATTTTGATTTGCATTTTCGAATGAATAAGATTTATCGTCTGTGATATTTCTTTCACGTCGCTTTTTAATGCGTGAAGTAATTGTTTATATAATTTCCTCATTTTACTAATTAGGTTTCTTTTCTAGTTGACGTTTTAAGATATGTATTTATGTGACAGACACTTCAAAGTACTAATGGGTCATCTTTCCTTATTGATTTATACTTGCAGAATGCATACAATAAAGAGATGATGGCCATGTGGTTTGGGTTTTCTTACCGTGTGCATCCATTGCTTATTTTTATTTTTATTTAATTACTTTATTATTTTAGAAATAGGGTCTCACTCTGTCGCCCAGGCTGGAGTGCAGTGGTGCCATCACAGGTCACTGCAGCCTTGAGCTCGTGCACTCAAGGAATCCTCCTGCCTCAGCCTCCCGAGTAGCTGGGACTACAGATGTGAACCACCACACCCAGCCAACTTTTTTATTTTCTGTAGAGATGGAGTCCTGCTATGTTGCCCAGGGTGGTCTCGAACTCCCGGCCTCAAGAAATCTTCCCTCTTTAGCCTTCCAAAGTGCTGGGATTACCGGTGAAACCACTGTGCCCAGCCACACTGCTTATTTTTAAATCGGGCACAGCAATTTCTGAGTGATGGGATTATTGGATATATTGGTTTGTTTGACTCTTCTGTATTAAAAGCACTAAAAAACAAACTAACAACCAAAACAAGGAAAAAAAAATGGCCTGAGAAATAGCCATAAAATTAGGTAAGGATTTGAAAATTAACCACGGTGCATCCAATATATGAAATAAGCAATAGTTAAAAAAAAAAACCAAAAAACGATGGAAATCTGTTTTGGGGCAAGGGAGTATTTCTAAGACATGGATATGTGAAAAAATCAACTTGCTGTATAGTTGAGTCCAGTGTGAGTCCTTTTATGTAAAAATGACACACCTGGAAAAACTATACATTTTTTGGTGGTATGTTCGCGGCCCCAAATTGATGGAAAACCTCTGAAAAATGTACCCATTGAACAGGTAACAACAGAGAAAAGTTGAAGAAGATAGTAAAAAGTCACTTTTGATTTATTTACCTTTATTTATCCCATTATAATTTGTATTTTGAAACTAAACTAAATATCGCCAGCATCATTTAACACATTAACTGCCCTGTGAGTTGTATTTAACTCACGCCCCTTTTGAGCCCGGGGCCTTGTGAAGCATACGTAACTCACACGTCTCTTCCCCTTGGCCGCTGCGTGAGCTGTTTTTCAAGTTGCATGTAACTCAAGCCGAGCAAACAAATAAAAAATAACACACTTTTCATTAAATTAGAAAGGATCCTTTTGTTTTGGAAGTTTTTATTCAATTTTCGTCTTAAAACACCATGGCCCCAAGGAAAATCAGATTTTTTTCTAGTGTGGCCGTCCCTGTGTTAAAATACCATACACGTCTAAGTGCCTGATTTCTCCTGTTTCTGTTTCCATCAGGTGGCTTCCTCGTTCATTTGGTGGCCAGGACTCAGGCTTCCCACCCAGCACCCATGTGGCTGGTGTCTTTCTCGTGTAGCATTTCCCAACCTGTCGGTTCCTTGAAACAGCCTCTAGCCTTAAACATCCTACGTGTGCCCTTTGACTATTCATCGACTCTGTGACCGCGGCGTTAGAGCAGATTCCTGACGTGTACAAGGCCGTCCACACTTGGGGAGACACAAACATCTGTCGGATGTTACGATCACATACGCCAAAGGAACAACTGAGAGAACGATAAGTTAGAATTCTTAGAAACAGGTCTAGGACTCCTTGTAAAACAAAATACTTGGAAACTGAGTATTGTGCAAAGAATTCAGTCCCAGTAACTGCGGATTCCAAGGATGAGCAAGGAATTGGAACGTTTTGCTCTGTAGTCAGGTAATCGTGGGTCAGCAGGAGCGATTACGCTTTGGTTCTGCCTCACTTTTAAAGGCAGACTAATTATTATTATGTGTTTTCGTGATTTCTTTTCTTAAAAAATTGGACCTATCAAATGTCAATTCTTATCATTGTTTCACAAATGCCCCAGACCAGATTATTTTAGAATCTACTTTGGGGTTTGCAATGTGCCATGTGCACTGATAAACGCAGATGTTTTCATTTTATTTCAGAAAATCCAGGAAGTTAAAGGCAACCTTTATTTCTAAAATACATTTTCGTTCCATGGAAAGTCTTCACTCCCAAGTATAAAAGACGTGTTCTTAATCTCAGAGACTTTAAATGGCTGAGGTCATATTCCAAAAACGAGAAGTTTCTATGTCTAGTTAAAAGTGATCGGGGTGGACGTTAAATTAAAGATGCCCCCAGAGTGAATGCTCGCTCTTGGAGAGTGAACATAGATCCCTGGCCAGACTGCGAAAACAACATCGCGTCTGACTTCCAAAAGTATCTTCAGAAGGCCAGCCATGAAATATTTCTTCGTGACAAAAATGGTATTATCGTCAGACCCTATGTTACTTTTTAAAAAAACAAAACCAAACCAAACGGCGAGAGTTGAAGCTCATAAAAGAAGGGTTGACAGATAAAACACAGGATGCCCCGTTAAATTTGGATTTGGGACAAACAATGAGAGTTTTTTTAATGGAAATATATCCCAAGCAAAGTTTAGGGTACATATGCCCCAAGTAAAGTTTAGCATAAGTATAGGCGAGGAAATATGTAGTATAAGTACATCCCAGGCAATGTTTAGTATAAGTCTATCCCAAGTAAAGTTTAGTGTAAATATAACCCAGGCAATGTTTAGTATGAGCATACCCCAGGCAATGTTTAGTATAAATATATCTCGAGTAGAGTTTAGTATAAGTGTATCCCAAGCAATGTTTAGTATAAATATACCCAAGGCAAGGTTTAGAATAAGTATATCCCAGGTAAAGTTTAGTATAAGTATAGCCCAGACAATGTTTAGTATAAGTATATCCCAGGCAATGCTTAATATAAATATATCTCAAATGAAGTGTAGTGTAAGTGTATCTCAAGCAATGTTTAGTATAAGTATACCCCAGGCAATGTTTAATATAAATATATCCCAAGCAATATTTAGTATAAGGATACCCCAGGCAATGTTTAGTATGAGTGCATCCCAGCCAATGTTTAGTATAAATCTATCTAAAGTAAAGTTTAGTATAAGTGTATCCCAAGCAATGTTAAGTATAAGTATACCCAAGGCAAGGTTCAGAATAAGCATATCCCAAGTAAGGTTTAGTATAAGTATAGCCCAGACAATGTTTAGTATAAGTATATCCCAGGCAATGCTTAATATAAATATATCTCAAGTGAAGCGTAGTATAAGTATACCCCAGGCAATGTTTAGTATAAACATATCCCAAGCAATGTTTAGTATAAGTATAGCTCAATGTTTAGTGTAAGTATATCCCAAACGATACTTAGTGTCAGTATATCTCACACAGCACTTGGGCCATATGCTGGTGGGTATCCCACATTTTTATTTGCTAAACCAACAACGCTACATAAACGGCACTGTTGCAAATTGTTCGTGACAGATGAGTAATCACCTAGTGCTGTCCATATGCTTTTACTAAAACAGAAGTCCAAATAGGGTTGACTTAAGGAAAACAAATGTTGGCAAATAGGAGAACAAGCCTCCCGTGTATCCGGGCGAAGGGATTGGCAGGCAGAGAAGCTGCATTTTAAAACAGCCTGAAGAATAACAGCAGAAGTAGATCTGCCCAGCGTGCCTTTGCGGTTGTTAGCTGACAATGTAGTATTCTTCTCTGGTTTGGGTTTCACCCCAAGTTGGCAAAAGCTCTTCATGTTGGAGAGAAAAATGCTATTGAACTACTTGTGTTTGTTCCAGGGTTGGACACTCACTGAGCCCTTGGTCTGCAAATATACAAAACTACAATGAGAAATGATTTCAGCCTTGCTTAGAATAACTACTGGAAGATGCATAATCATAGTAAAGTTTTTATATCCTATTAATTTAGATTCTCCTATCTCATCCTGCAGTGGATTTAAACATTATTTTGCCTTAAAAAAATAAACAGAAGTTTCCCTTGTCAGTAGCTTTAAAGCTTTCTAACAATAAGTAAACAGTTCTTTCCTGCTCGTCTAATATTTACACAGGTGGAGTTTATTTCTCTGGGCAAAGGAAAACATTTTGAATTTAATACATTGAACGGCGTTCCATTTTCTGGGACACGTTGTTTTGGTAAAACAATGGCCCAGAAGGCAACAGTCTAAATTTAAGTGGTGTGGCCAAGGAGAGAAAGATACATCACCATTAAATAACGTTTCTTTTTCTTTTATTTGAAAGGAGCACCGAGAGCAGTATCTCCAAACACGGCCGGCACGCCACAGCGCTGGTGCCTGCGTGTGCAGAAAACGTGTGGCGTGTGCTTTGTCTACGAAATAATGGCAACAAACGAAACTGTGTGAATTCACAAGACTCGGGGGACGACAGAATTTTTATTGAGATTCAAGAAAAGAGAGAAGGCAAGAGATAGTATGTCTCTGCCAATCTTGGAAAATGAAAGAAAGAAAAGAAAGAAGAAAGAAAGAAAGAAGAAAGAAAGAAAGAAAGAAAGAAAGAAAGAAAGAAAGAAAGAAAGAAAGAAAGAAAGAAGAAAGAAAGAAAGAAAGAAAGAAAGAAAGAAAGAAAGAAAGAAGGAAAGAAGGAAGGAAGGAAGGAAGGAAGGAAGGAATATTTGTGAGACATTATCTGGGGCCCTGTTTGATGGTGACAGAATCAAAAACTACCGGAATCATATGACAGAAAGAAGGAAGTTTCACTTTACTCACGGGAGGCTTACGTAACCACTGATAAAATTCCCCTTCGTGGATTCGAGACATCAACGCTTGTATCCAGGGGTAGGCACCACACTCCCATCAAGGTTTTCCTGGTGGATGATGACCTGTGTGGGTTTTTTTTTTTTTTTTAATAATAATTCACCTATCAAAATCTCATGTCAGAGTGGAGGGAACTGGGCTTAACTGCATCTCTCTCTTCTCTTCCCTCCCGCGGAGGCATCTGGAATTTCCTGGCTCTGACTCAGCCACAATGGTCTTAATTAGCTAAGAGGAAATTTGAATCCTTGACAACGATGGTGTCAGTCCTTTGTTCAGTGGACACCATGTCGTATTTATGTCACGATACTATAGTTTCAGGCGGGGCGTAGGAGCACAAGGGACCCTTCCTCCTTCCCTCCTTCCTTGCACGTCCCCCTAAAAATGTACCTACACAGAGGCCTGGGGTGGTGACTCATACCTGTAATCCCAGTACTTTGGGAGGCTGAGGTGGGAGGATCCCTTGAGGCCAGGAGTTCCAGACCAGCCTGGGCAGCATAGCAAGATCCCATCTCTAAAAAAAAAAAAAAACAAATAAAACGTTAGTTGGCTGTGGTGGGGCACACCTGTAGTTTCAGGTACTCAGGAGGCTGAGGCAGGAGGATCACTTGAGACCAGGAGTTTGAGGCTACAGTGACCTATGATGATATCACTGCACTCCAGCCTGGGTGACACAGCAAGACCCTGTCTCAAAAACAAAACAACAACAACAAAGAAACCTTACCTGCACAGAAACTTTTGCTTAGTGCTCTCTTTTTGTGGGAGCTCAGGTTGAAATGAAAAAGATAATTCTGTCTCAAATGAATATGTAATATGATGCAGCAACCATTTAAGACACTAATTCTTTACTAATTTTAACAATGGGTTAAGCTAATCCTAAAAGATGTATATGACAGGATACACTGGATCAGAGCTAAGTCAGTGGTGGGGGAAAAATAAATTGAAAGAGGTGGATTTGTTTCACAAATATTAGGATGGCCTTAAACACCCAGGCAGCAAGGACACTCATGACAGCAAAGGTGGCAGGTGTTAATAGAGCAATAGAATGAGTGGACCGTCCCCAGCTGGTGTCTTTTCTATATGAGAAATAAGGCATTGTGCATTAATATGGGAAAGAAAGAAGCATTTAAAAGGTGCCGCTGGGGAAACTCGTTCAGTGTAGGAAGAAAAACAAAGCCAAGCCTGTCTTGTCACCGCTTACAAAGACAATCTCTACATGGATTAAAGACCTAAGAAACACCCGACCATAAATCCAGTGGAAGAAAATGAACAGGAATCTCTTTCTGGCCTTAGCAGTGGGCAGAGATTTCTTAAGCAAGATCCTAAAAGCACAAATCATAGATAAAACCTAGAGGCATTTCACGAAGTCACAATTAACACTTTCTTTCCTGGGATGGGATATCGTAGTCGTCCAAGATTCACAGACGAGAGGATGGGAGTGGTTATTTGCAATATCCAAATGCAAAAAAAAAAAAAAAAAATAGAATTATTACACTATCTAGAATATACATAGGATTTCTGCAAGTTAATGGGAAAAAAAAGACCAGAAACCCTATAGAAAAATAAGCTATATGTAGGCAACATGTACACACACACTAAAGTAAGCCCTGTTAACAAAAAAGCATATAGTGATCAGAGAATTGTGAACTAATTCGCAATTCTCATTTTTTGTTTGTATAACTATTGCAAGCTCTACGAAGCTGGAATGTACCTGGCGTTCTCCAGAGTATGAGAACATGGGAATTTTTCTGCAGTAATGCTGACGGTTGATACTGGAGTGTCTTTCTCAAAAGCATTGTGGCCAGACCTCAGATTTCTGTTACACAAAGCAGACATCTCACGACCCAGCAATATCAGTTTTAGGTATAAACCCCAGAGAAATTGTTACAGGCGGGGGTGCAGGGACACCTACGAGCTATTCCACATGGCTTTGGGACATTGACGTCAACTTAGGCAGGTGTCTCTCCACCAGCTCGTCCAACGTGGCAGAAGCGTGCCTTGGACAGAGAAACTGCAAAATTGTTGTCTCTCTAACAGCGTCCTGGGGTCTTAAAAATATTTTGTCGAGTGAGAGACATAAAGACAAAGAATGATATTTATGGCGTGATACCATTTATGTAAATGAAAAACACACACTCACAAGGCAACGTGACGTATTTCACAAACCACAGCACCGTTAAGGACCACGTGTCGGACAGATCGCGCCAGGGAACCGGGGCGGGGGTTGCCGGGAGTGTTTCTTCCCTGCGTGGAAGGAATACAGTGAGCAAGGGTGATGGTGATCATGAGTGAGAAACACAGTCAACCCCACTCTAGGTACTGACATCCCAAGGAAAGGAAGGACAGAATTATATGAATAACTAGAATGTATTTACCCAAAGGAAAAAAAGACATTCTATAAAAAAGACACCTGCACTCGAATGTTTATAGCAGCACAATTCACAATTACAAAGATGTGGAAACAACCCAAGTGCCCATCAATCCATGAGTGGATTAATAAAATGTGGTCTATGTACACCATTGAGTTCTACTACCTGGTAGTATTATGGGAATTCCATACTGACTTCCATTCTGTGCCCAGGCTGCAGTAGAACTCACTAGACATCTGTGTCTTTATTGAACTTGGAAAAGGCACTTTCTTTTTTCACAATCAGACAAATTTTATTCCATGCAGAAGAAGCACTATCCTTTCACCGTGATATCTGACTTTGCGATATTCTTCGTCAAACCTGTCGTAGTTTTTATAAAACCTGTGATGCTAAAGGAAATCAGGAATAGAACTGAGAACTTCCATGGTGCACACAGCAACAGACACCGATGGAATGTCTTGCTTTAGCTTCTCTGCCTCCAGAAATATATATCACGTAAATTACGTTTTTTGTCAAATTCTACCCCTGTGACCTCAATCCTTAGCCTCTTGGCATTGCTGTAAGAGCTTCCTTATTCCTCTAACTCCAAATTTCCTCCCAATTAGTCTCCACTTACAACCCATCAAAATCATAAATTATTCTCTACAATCCCTTTTTTGGCACTTAGAATAACACGATAATAACAATAAACTGATATTAGAGTTCCAACAACTTTCCAGGTCTCCTGAAGCCCTCCAGGATCCTGTCCTTTTCCGAGCCTTCAACTCATGTGGTGCCATCATTTCCTTTTTTTCCCCAGAGAAAAAGTCAATTTTCTTGAAAAGTAAATAGCAGAGAAGATGACCAGGAAGATACCCAACGGTGTCCTTATGCTCAAGAGAAAACGTGACATGTTTTTGACGAGGTCCTTCCGGGTAAAAGCTTGCTGAGGCTAAAGAAAACAAAAGAGGAAATTATTTCAACAAAGGCAATTTGCTAAGCAAAGAATAAAACAAAATAAATGTTCAAGGAGCGTTTCTCTCCCCTCCAAATTGATGCAATATAGATGTAATTCTGCTCGTCCAACGTGGTCAGCCTTGTGAGCTGGGTGCCAAGCTAACAACCTTGGGAAAAACAGCTCTGCGGACGAGGCCCCAAGAAAATGATTACACACCATATAAATGCGGCGGATGCTTGGTAACCGCAACCGCAAACAGCTGTCTCCAACATCTGTCTCTTGCCAACCGCTGGACGGAGGAGGTCAGCGGCTTTGCAAATCCTAGGTGTGGTTCCTTCAGACAAAAGCCTCGGTCTGACTTCATTATAAACTCGTCTTAGAAAAGGGCAAAGGCCATATTGAAACAGAAAAACCCGGAATCCAAGAGGCTGATTTCATGCACTTCCCCGCTGAGGCTTTTGTGTTGTTTACAGCTATTTTATTTTCATAAGGACGGCTTGAGTAGCACCAGCTGGTTCCCTATCAGCTGCGGAACCGAGGCAGGAAGCCTACACATATCTTAATCCGCTGCTGCAGGGAGCTCTCCATTGCACGAAAAACTAGAATCAACCCACCACCCTGCAAAGTCTCAAAATGTGCATTCTCATTTGCAGCAAGAAGCACGCATTGCTACATAACACCCATACGGAAAGCAAAGTCCACGAAAATATTTCAAGAGGCCATTTTTGCTGTGGTCTGATGCGACCATGACGAATAGCACTGGTTTTAGGGATGGGAAACGTTTGTGAGTTCACAATCACCATGCATTCTTCCCCCTTCCAAGGAGGCAACATGTAGGGTAGACTGTCTCAAAGCCGGGTTTAATTGGGCTTTTGCTCATCCAACGTAAAGACGGTGACTTTGAGTCTGTGAAATGATTAATCAATGCAACCCACACAACCAAATAGGTAAGGGATGAGTTTCAAAAATATGATTAGCTAAGATAAGGTTTACAGAGATGCAGGAAGGACAGTTTGGAATAGCGTGACATTCCAGTAGCATTTTCTCTCACTTTTATGGCACGGTTTGGATATAGGATGCGCTCAATCCTTCAACCACAGCGTTTGACATAGAAACATATGAGAATCATTTCCTTACAGCCAGTGAAAATAAGAACCACAGCACAGCAGCACATGTCTTCGGCTCGCAGAGAACATACACTGCACAAGGCAAAACACGCAACATCTGACACGAGGTCAGGAGCCTTGCATTTATAGCGACGGATGCGGTGACTCATAGACCCCCAGAACGGAAAGGCAAGTCAGCAAGAATATCGGCCACGCCTCTTGCAAGATCTCCGAGCAGCGTTCGCTAAAATTGGCATGGGTTTGAGTTTTGCTGCTGAGTTATAGAAATGAATATATTTGCACAGCTTTTTAGAATAACAGGCTGGTAAAACCTCAGGACAACTCATCTTCTCCCTAATTCTGTCTAGGAATAAGAGCACGAGTCCTAAAATGCTCTCTGGACTTCACAGTATCACGGTGACGATGTTCACCTAACATTTCCTATTAGGGACTTAGATGTACTGCAATTTCTACACTCTGTGAAAGGACACCTTGTGTATGCTGGTTAATTCAAGAGAGGCCAAAACATGGAACAAACTTGAAGAAAATTAAAAAACTGCCCGGGATATGTTAACATGCAGTGTAGAATTAGTATTGTAAAATACATTTGGTTCGAATGTTTATAGCCGCACAATTCACAATTGCAAAGATGTGGAAACAACCCAAGTGCCCATCTATGCATGAGTGGATTAATAAAATGTGGCATACGTACACCGTGGAGTTCTACTCAGCCACAAAAACAGTGGTGATCTAGCGCCTCTTGTGTTATCCTGGATGGAGCTGGAGCCCATTCTACTAAGTGAAGTATCACAAGAATGGAAAAACAAGCACCACATGGACTCGCCAGCAAATTGGTATTAACTGATCAACACTTAAGTGCACATGTAGTAGTAACATTCATCAGATGATGGGCAGGTGGGAGGGGAGGAGGGGATGGGTATATTCACACCTAACAGGTGCGGTGTGCAGTGTCTGGGGGATGGACACGTTTGAAGCTCTGACTCTGGTGGAGCAAAGGCAATATACGTGACCTAAACATTTGCACCCCTGTAATACTCTGAAATAAATAAATAGATAAATAAAATACATTTGGTGTGAGAAACACAGATTCATCTTTGCGGAGTTGATGGGGTCACAACAGGGCTTCAATCCAGACTCTTTTTCAACTGAATTGGGTGCATGCTCCTTGGTTTCCACGGCAAAGCCCTCAAAAACGGGCCCCTTCTCACACTTTTAACTTTTCATGTAAGTGCCCTGCCCTCCACGACACCCCGGCTAGGTGGCTTGTTTCTCCGTGCACCGGCAGTGTGTGCAGCCCGCCTTACAACGTGGGTGTGACCGTGCCGTTCATTCTGCGTGTGTTTGTGTGCAAACCAAATCCATTCTTCACGGCTACCCACAAAACGGTCTTCCTCCGTGGACACTTCACGGCTGCCCTTCTGAGGAAACTGTCGCCAGCTGCCACCGTGGGTGGCTTCTCTCGCTCCCAGCCAGGCACTGCGGGGCTCGTTCATCTGCCCTGTGTCCCCAACGCGCTGTGAACCCCCTGTGTGCCCAAGTCACGGGTCAGCCCTGAAAGTCACGGCAACACCGGCTGAAGCCATGTGTGCAATAACCGGCTTTAAGAACGGTCATCCCACATGCGTGCAGCAGAGATGTTGCTGGAATGTGCATTTACTTGCATTTCTGCAATCCGCCTCCACTGCAGGCATTCAGGTTCCAACAGTTGAAGCTTACAGGGGGAGCCTGTTTACGGTCAGCAAGGTGGGTTAACGCACGTCCACGGGTGACCTGATGGCTTAACCACGGGCACGTCCTTCAAACGCAGGAGCACGCAGGAGGGAGTGATACGAGGGCAGCTTCAGATTATTCTCTGGGGGCTTCCTCTCTGCCACAGGGGGTCTCTCCCCTGGACACCCTCTGTCTAGGCTTCTGCAAAAAAAAAAAAAAAATGCTCCTTTATATTAATACAATACAAAATATTCCTTCACGCTTCTCGTTCAAGAGCCCTTTGGATTTTGCATTCGGTTTATTCATGGGATTTTTCTTCTTTGTGTGGCGTAATGAATAATACAGAATCAAGAAGAAGATTGAAACATAGATGATCATATAATACATATATATGTGCATGTGCGTGTGTGTGCATGATGTATCTAAGAAATTACAATACCCAAGTCTAAAGGAAAGTTTAGTTCCCCATAAGGAATCATATTGTCTTGGCATTCATGCTAAATGGTGGATTTAATAGAGCGGGTGAGATCTGGGCTGTCCCGACTTTAATGGAACAGGGACAACACTTAAATTGATGATCTTGGGGTTTTCTTTTTTTTTTTTTTCCCTTTTTACACAGGACACGCTAGAGTGAAGTTTAAATGGGAGTTTTTTGTTTGTTTCTTTGTTTTGAGACAGACTCTCACCCTATTGGGGCTGGGCTAGAGTGCAGTGGTGTCAGCCTAGCTCACTGCAACCTCGAACTGTGGGCTCAAGCGATCCTCCTGCCTCAGCCTCCCAAGTAGCTGGGACTATGGGTGCCACCACGCCCGACTGACTTTTCTATTTTTAGTAGAGACGGGGTCTCGCTCTTGCTCAGGCTGGTCTTGAACTCCTGGGCTCAAGCGATCCTCCCGCCTCGGCCTCCCGGAGTGCTGGGATTACAGGCGTGAGCCACCACGGCCGGCTGGGATCTGACATTGATCAAGAAGTCGTTATACCATGACTCGTTTTTTTTTTGCATGTAAAGTCTTTAGCATATTTATTTGTATAAAGAGTAAACATAGTGCATGTAGGTTTGACTCAGAGCCACTGTACAAATTTAAATGGCAAGTTTATTATTGCCATTGGCTCAATCCTGAACTCTTTTTTGGGCTCAACAGGTGAAAAGTAATGACATCAAACAGATGTCTGTTTTCAACGGGGTTTCCTTTGTTTATCACTTGAATTTCATGGAGTACAATGCCTTTGCTAAACACTGCATGCTAGTTACCCAGATATTGCATCTGCCTTGGCTTTTCAAACAAAGCACTAACAGCATACATAGTCAAGATTTAGCATTGTAGAAAGCATGAAGGCATCACATTATTTGCTGGCATATCGCATTTTGGCTTTTGTTGGGAAGAGCCAATCTGACCTGGAATTGAGATTTTTAAACTTTTCTCTTTGGGTAAATTGAAATGTTTGTTTTCATCGATCTTCTAGTTTGTAACCCTCATTTTCCTAGAACTTAAGAGCGTATATAATCTAAGGGAGACTCAGTCTGTTTGTTTCTGATTTATTTTATATTAACTCACTGAATATTTTTTATATGTACAAGAAGTCCTCTGAGACCATTTAATATACTATTTTGATCTTTCTTCCCTAAAATCATGAAGCCATATTTTTTTTTCCTAAGGGTAGAAATCTGGAAGAGATTTAAATTCTGATCAAAACAGCAAACTCATGAATTTTGAATGGTTTCTAAACTTGGAAAAAAAGAACTTTTGGAGCCTTTTTTCTTTTAGGGGAAAATCAGACTTTGACCCCTTGGCCTTGCACAAATCCTTATTTTTTTTTTTCTGTCCAGTCCACCTAAGATTCAATTTTATATGATGCATTGATTTTCCTATCAATCACATTTAACTTCATTAAAACATTTCAAAAATATGCAAGTAATCTAAGGGATTGTTTTAAACTACTTCTTTCCCCTGACACAGGGAGATACTTTAAAAACATGCATGATTTAGATTGGGGGATGATTTTCTAGGAAAATTCAGTTGCCTGGCTTTCAGTTGGAAGGTAGGAATTAAACAAATGAAGAGAAGCAAAATCAGGGAGATGGAATATAAGTTTACAGTTCTTTCTACACATGTCAACGGGGAGAGCTATGGGATCAGAGACACAAAATTAGCAAATATTGGTAAAATTGCCGCAATGCACCCACCCCCGGTACAGGCATGTGTGCAAGAAGCATTATGATGAAACACTTAGCTTCCTTTGCCCTGAAATACAACCAGATGCAGCGCAAAGCTTGCAGCAGGAAGGCTGGCCAAAGGAACTCTATTTTATTGCATATTATGCTAAACTGATTTTTAGAAATGAGCTGATTTTGACCATGTCCTTTCAACAGTTTTCTGGAACTAGAAATAAAGAAGGAAAAAAAGAAACCCTACCTATGAGTTATTGAAGGTTAGGGGTTAAAAACCACTGCGCTAATGCACTGTTCCTTCAGCTGCAGTTGTAAAAGGAATTAAGTAAGTAGTCTGTTCATTTACTGAAGCATCTACTAAGTGCTACTAGTTACCAGTGTTGTCCAAAGTAGGAGGAAGAGTCCTGGGTCTCCGGATGCTTGTGATTTGTGTGTGTGGTGGGGGGAGAAATGGACCAGCGATCAGAGTGGACATGAGGCGTGATGTGGTCTGCAGTGCAACGGGGAGACGAAAGGGGCCGGGGAAGCTGGGCTGCCCGGGGTGCAGGGCGGGAGGTGGTGTTGGGGTGAAGAAGCGGAGATGCCCTTAGGAGTGAGTAGGTGTGAAGGGTGAGTTAAAAGTGAGTCAGACAAGTCACTGAATGCCTGAACTAGCATATATCTTATATTATATATATAGTTCGGGCGTGGTGGCTCACGTCTGTAATCCTAGCACTCTGGGAGGCTGAGGTGGGAGGATCACTTGAGGCCAGCAGTTCAAGACCAGCCAGAGCAAGAATAAGACCTTGTCTCTACCAAAAATAGAAAACTTACCTGGGCATGGTGGTGCATGCCTGTAGTGCCAGCTACTTGGGAGGCTGAGGCAGGAGGATCACTTGAGCCCAGGAGTTGGAGGTTGCTGTGAGCTATGGTGACACCACTACACTCTCTACTCATGGCAACAGAGCGAGTCTCAAAAAAAAAAAAATGCTAATAAGTAGATAATATGAATAAATAGAATAGATAGATAGTAATACATAATAACAGACAACAGAGAGCTTAAATAGATTAGATAATAAGATAGATAGATTCAATGGACGGATGGATAAATGGATGGATCGATTGGTTAATTGACTGTGGTTATATATACATATATGAGGAACAACTGGATGGATAGCTAAATGACGGATGATAGATGATTTTAACAGCTTGCAAAGATTTCAACAAATATTTATTTATCTGGCAATTTTTACTGTTCATAAAGTTTATGGCAACTCATATTCACTTTTCCTGGGGGGCAGGCGTTGGAGAAAGAACAGATATGTGTTCCAGTTTTAGACTAGACCGGTGGTTCTCAGCGGGAACTGAGTTTGTCCCTGAGGGAACACTCGGTAGCATCTGGAGACAGCTTGGGGGTGCGAGTGCTGCCGGCATCTGGTGGGGGGAGTCCAGAGACAGTGTTCCACAGCCCGCAATGCACAGCAACCCCCCCTCCCCCAGAGAGTAATCCAGCCGAGAATTGTCAGTGGTGCTGAGATTGAGAAACCTCAGACTAGATCAGCTCTAGGTTCATTCCGAATCCGGAATTCCTTATTTACAGGAAGAATGAGGGCAGTTTGGGCTGGAAAAAAACATGGGTTCAGAGGTACACCTTTCCGCCACCCCCCCATCAAAAACACGTGGTAGCTAAGTTAGCTTGGGCAAAATGGCATCGCTTATAATGCTCTACAATACTTGCTATACCGTTATCCGAAAACGCCTATTCTTGACGTAGAAACCCTCTTCATTATTTACTTATTGAATTTGTTTTCGATTTTAGAGTATTACGGGGGTACAAACGCTTTGGTTGCATAAATTGTCTTTGCACTGCCCGACAAGCATGCCCATCCCCCATGGAAATCCTCTTCAACATTTCTCTCCCCCACCCAGGCTTGTTGAGGTATAATTGGCAAATTAAAATTTCATATATTTAAGTTGCACACTGTGATGTTTTGATGCATGTGTATATTGTGGAATGGTCACCACCATCAAGCTAAGTTACATACTCATCACCTTACAGAGTTACCATTTTGTGTGTGTGTGTGTGTGTGTGTGTACATTTAAAATCTACTCTTTTTCCAAGTTGCAAGTATACGATACGATATCATTAACTATAGTCACTGGGCTGTATGTTAGATTCCCAGAGCTTGTTCATCTTATAACTGAACATTTGTACCCTTTTACTAACATCTCTCAATTTCCTCCAGCCCCAACCCCTGGGAACCACCGTTCTACTCTGTTTTTCTGGCTATCCACATGCAAAAGAATGAATTTGGACCCCTGCCTCACACCATTAAAAAAAAAAACAACAACTCAAAATGAACTAAAGACTTAAAGGTAAGACCTCAAACAGTCACCCTTCCAGAAGAAAACGGAGGGAGAAAATGCAACATTGATATAGGCAATGATTGTTTGGCTATCACACCCAAAGCTCAGGCCACACAAGCAAAGAACTACATTAAACTGAAAAGCTTCTGCATAGCCAAGGACACCATCAAGAAAACGAAAAGGCAGCCAGCGGCGTGGGAGAAATATTTGCAAACCACTTATCTAATACAGGGTTAACATCCAAAATGTATAACGAACTCATAGAACTCAATAGCAAAAAGCAAACAGAAAAAAACAAGCAAACAAAAAAAAAACAACTAAATAATGTGATTTAAAAACGGACAAAGGACTTAAATCGATATTTTACCAAAGAATAGGTAAAAATGTCCAGTGAGTTTTCACCAGCAGTCATCGTCAGGGAAATGCAAATCAAAAACCATGACGCAGAATCACATCTGTTAGGATGGCTATTATCAAAAATCAAAAGAAATTCTCTTAAACGGAAGGAGGAAAGGCAATCTGTCTGTGTCCCGGGGACGGCGTGAGGTGTATCGTCAACAAAGGGGCATCTCTTTGTTCCCACCAGTGTCAACATGTGTAAGGGAGAAACTAAACACGCCTGTTCCCTTTGCTGTGCCTCGAGAGGCTTACAGAGCTGGAACAGAAGTATGTCTCACATCTGCTTTCCAATAAATGACGAACAGCAATAAAACACCGAGTAACCCGATTTTTATCACGACTTTTACAACCAAGACATTTGCTTTGGGCTGTTTTCCCTAGGAGGTTCTTTTTTTTTTTTTTTTTTTTTTTTAAATAAAGGATACAAAGTAGCTGATACACAGGATGAACAAATCTCAAGATTTAATGTGCAACATGAGGACTTAGTGAATAATAGTGTTTTTCTTATTCAGGATTTTTGCTAAATGTGTAGATTACAGTTGCTCTTGCCTCAGGAGGGAAAACAGACGAGTAGCTATGTGACATAATGGATATGTTACTTTGTTTCACTGTTGTAACCTTTTCACTGTATATACGTGTCTCACAAAGTCGTGTTGGATACCTTAAACCTACATAATAAAATCTAGTTAAAAAATTACAATTAAGATGCCTAAATGACTGGCTTCCCTCTCTTTTGGCTTACGGATCATTTTATCTTCTTTTCTTTTCTGTTTTTTTTTTCTAACTTAAAAAAGATTTAATAGAAACACTTAAAAAAGGAAGGAATGGAAAGAAAACAGTAGGCTGAGAATTGAATAGGCAATAGAAACAGATATGAAGGAAACCGGAAGAAAGCTACTTTAGAGCGAAGTTATGTTAAGAGATTATTTAAATCACACAATGGTAGCAAGAGAGGGTTTATCAACATATTTAGAAGAAGGAAAAAATTTTTACAAAAGGAGGATGTAATTAATGGTAAAGGATGGTCAGCTGAAAGGCAAATTAAAAAAAAATCTCAATAGATTTAGGGGGTACACATGTTTTTATTGCTAGAAGGAATGCAATACATATGCATTTTTGGCCCTTATTTTTGGAAAGTCTTCTTTTCATTGGAACTCGTTTAATGATTTCAATGAAATCAAAACCGATAGAGTTTAAAAGACACTCATTTCTGCTCCGCAGTTACACAAAATCATATTGAATCGTCATATCATCACAATCCCAGGCTCCCGTGTTGAACTCTTCACAGAAATCCCCCACGGCTTCCAGCTTCTCTCTATGTGTTCTCATAAACCATCTGGGGGTCAGATCGTCACGGGCGGGAGATGCTGGGTGTATCGTTCCCTGTTTCCCTAACTTCCAAATCCCGCCTGAAGACAGCATGACTCTTGGAGAACGCCTCACGTCCAACATTCCGTCCTGCGGCACTATGCGATGCAAAATCAGGTTTCACAGGGAGTTTTCTTACATCCGTTGCCCTCTGTTTCATTCGGTTTCGAGAGTCCTATAATATGTTACGTGACTGTTGGAAGAAAACTATGCCCAGAGTGGCCGGGTGTGCGTAGCTTACACATGGAGGGCTGCCTGGAGAAGGATTCAGACCTACAGTGGTGCTTTGGGGAAGTACACAGAATGTTCTATTCTGGGGAATTTTCTTCCTTCCTTCCTTCTTTCCTTCCTTCCTTCCTTCTCTCTCTTTCCCCTTCATTCTTTCAACAGAATCTTGCTCCATTGCCCTGGCTAGAGTGCCATGGCATCAGCCCAGCTCAATGCAAACTCAACCTCAAACTCCTGGGCTCAAGCGATCCTCCTGCCTCAGCCTCCAAGTAGCTGGGACTACAGGTGTGCACCACCACACCCAGCTAATTTTTTCTATTTCTAGTTGCCCAGCTAATTTTTTTTTTCTTTCTATTTTTAGTAGAGGTGGGGTCTCACTCTAGCTCAGGCTGGTCTCGAACTCCTGACCTCATGCAATTCTCTTGCCTCAGCCTCCTGAGTAGCTGGCACTATAGCTGCATGCCACCCAGCCTGGCTAATTTTTTCTGTTTCTGGTTGCCTGCGTAATTTTTTTTTCTTTCTTTCTATTTTTAGTAGAGACAGGGTCTCGCTCTTGCTCAGGCTGGTCTCGAACTCCTGACCTCAAGCGATCCTCCTGCCTCGTCCTCCTAGAGTGTTAGGGTTACAGGTGTGAGCCATTTTGGGAATTTTCTAACAAGAGAGGCTTCCAAGTTTCTTTTAATTGTATGGAGTGGGTGAATAAATTTGAGAGCAAATGAATGAAAGAAAAATGGTGAAAGAACCCAGATTGAAAACAGTGCCGGCTTCATCATCCACGTTAAACCAAAGCATATGGTGATAACAGACCAGCCGAGATCAGTGCTCACCCTACCATGAGGCCGGTAAATCTTCCTGGTAAAACACAACTAGTCAACTAGTGCTTCTTTTCCAATAAACCTGCTTTTTTTTTTTTTTTTTAAATAAGAATGAAGTTTTGATTTATGCTTCCACGTGGAGGGGCCTCACAAACATCACATTCTGTGAGAGTCGCCAGACACAGAAGGCCACACGTGGGACAATTCTACTTATGTGAACTCTTCAGAGCAGGCAAACCCATGGAGACAGAAAGCAGAGTGGTATTTCCTCAGAGCTGGGGACGGTGGAACGGGGCCAGGGTTTCCTTCTAGGATGATAAAAATGTCTTGGAACTAGTTAGAGGCGGTGGTTGCACAACACTGTGAATGTATTCAATGCCCCTGCCTAGCTCACTTTAAAATGGTCTTTTTTTTTTTTTATCTTAGGGGCATTTCAGCTCCATTTAAAAACAAACAAACATGGCTGGGCGCGGTGGCTCACGCCTGTGATCCCAGCACTCTGGGAGGCCGAGGCAGGAGGATCCCTTGAGCTCAGGAGTTCGAGACCAGCCTGAGCAAGAGCGAGACCCCCGTCTCTACTAAAACTAGAAAGAAATTAATTGGACAACTAAAAATATAAAGAAAAAGTTAGCCGAGCATGGTGGTGCGTGCCTGTAGTCCCAGCTACTCGGGAGGCTGAGGCAGGAGGATCGCTTGAGCCCAGGAGTTCGAGGTTGCTGTGAGCTAGGCTGATGCCACGGCACTCTAGCCCGGGCAACAGAGTGAGACTCTGTCTCAAAAAAAATAAAAAAATGTGGTATTATAAGATGAGTAATAAAACCAGCAATATTCTAAGATGTTCACCTGAGTCTTCTACCATTTGTCATTATTCCACATCAGGGTTTCCCAATTTTGTCCCTATTGACATTTGGGCCAAATAATTATCTGCCCAAATATGTGCCTAGTGGTAGCAATATCGGCAGGTAGAGAGTAGATACAGATTAATTTTAAGTAATGGGCTCACGTGATTCTGGAAGCTTGGCGAGCCCGGGATCTGACAGGCTGGAGACCAAGGGGAGAGTTAGAGCTTGAGTCCAGATTCCGTCGTCTGGCAAACCCCTTCTTGCCCCCTGGGGTGCCCAGTCATTCCTCGATTTCGGACTTCGGTTGATTGCCTGAGGACCAGCCGCTCAATGAAGAGCAATCAGCTTACTCCCTGCCCACAGATTTAAACGTTCCTCTCATTCGGAGACACCCCCACGGAACTTCCAGAATAACGTTTGACCACACACCTGGGCATTGCGACCCAGTCACGTGGACGCATCAAACCCACCGTCACACACTGTGATAAGCTTCGTCACAGCCGCTAAGGAGATGAAGTCACAGGTCTACCTCGGCGGCTGTCTGTTGGGATGATTGTGCACCCCGCGCCAACCCCCAGGGGACATTCGGCCATGTCTGCAGGTTTTTGGTTGTCGCACCTGGTGAAGGTACCGGTGGTAGCTACAGGGTGGAGGCTGGGGGTGCCACTTAACATCTTGCCGTGCACAGGACAGGCTCCCATCATTTAAGAATTATTCAGCTCCAGTGTCAACAATGGCTGGGTGCCATGGCTCATGCCTGTAATCCCAGCACTGCGGGAGGCTGAGGCAGGAGGATCACTTGAGGCCAGGAGTTCAAGACCAGCCTGGGCAACATAGTGAGACCCTATTCTCTACCCCCCAAAACAAGTCAACAGTGCCAAGTTCGAGAAACCTTGGTGTGGATGAATAACAAAAGAAGAGTCAGGTAAACACCCTAGAATATTGTTGATTTTATGACTAGTTTCATCGTAGCACATTTTTTTTGAAATGTAAATAAATATTTTTTATTTTATTACATATTTGCGATTGTATTTTGATATTTTTGCATGTTATTAAATGACATCTCTGTTATTTTATCTATCATCTATTTATTTGTTTATCTATATCTCCGTCATCTATAAATCTACCATCATAGCTATCAATCAATGTCTATCAATTACCCTATCCTCTACCTATCTATATAATCAATCATCTATCATTATCTATTATGCATCAATATCTATCAGTCATCTATCTGCATATCTATCCTCTATGTATTTGGGTTGAAATCTCTATCCATCCACTTATCAATTATCAACTGGACCACAGGTCGGCAGAGGTAGGGGAAAGCGGGGAAGGAGAGAGGTTGGTGAGTAGGTATAGAAACACCATTTCAAGGAAAAATAAGACCTAGTGTTCAGTAGATCAGTAGGGTGACTACAGTTTACAATAACCTGTTGTACCTTTCAAAACAGCTGGAAGAGAATAATTCAAATGTTTGTAGCATAAAAAAAGACAATTATTCCAGGTTATTGGTATCCCAAGCACACTGATTTGATCTTTACAAACTATATGAACTCATTAAATTATCACACGTACCTGAAACTATGTACAACTTTTATGCATCAATAGAAACATTGTTTTAAGAAAAAACTTGACCCGCTATCTTAACTTCTTACAGACAAAGTGACTATGCAACTTTTCTGCAGAACCAAAGTATTACGTATCCTTCCCGCAAAAGTCATACATACGAGAGAGGAGGAAAAAAGCGTTTAACAAGCATTTTCTGGACTCATCTTAATTTTAGATCACTCTGGTGATTTCCAAAGAACTGACAAGATTTGGCCGAAGAGAGAGAGCTTGAATACTCCCTGTCACATTGCGAAAGCCCAGCCGGTTTAAAAATACATTTTCGTATCTTCACAGGAACAGAGAGCTTTTTCTTTAACTCAATATGTCCTTTCTTTACTTTCTCCAAATGGAAGACTCCATGCTTTGACGCCCCGATGTCAATGTAAAACCCTAAATCAAAATCATTATCCCAAAATAACTTTCGGCAAATAACACGTAGACCGTATCATCAAAAATAGCCCCAAAGATTTTGTTTTGTTTTGTTTTTTAACATATCGAGACACACATTCATAGCCTGAATTTATTTCAGGGCTTCCAGTTTTCTATGCTGAGGGGAGAAAATATATTCTTTTTTTTAGAAGACAGCATTAAATTCTTCCACCCAATTGAGATTCCTTTGTGTTCTGTTAAGAGGAAAGGGTTTCACGGGATAATCTCTAAAACCCTAGCGAGCGGCATATTTTAATGGTCTCCATATGAAGACGAAATGCAATGTTCCACGCAGTGAATCAGTAAGTCAGACAATCCATGTCATTGTGGACACGTCAGCATTTGGGGAGACCCTTGGGACAGGTCTCTAGAAAAGACTTGGTTGTTTCAGTGCACTGGGTCATGTCTACAATTAAATTCTGTGGGTTTGCATTGGAAGGGAACCTCCCGGGTGGCCCCATCCTGTCCTGCCTTTATGGAAATGGCATGGGGTGGGGGTATTGCCCAGGGCGCGGATGGGATGGCAGATTGCAGCATCCAAGGACGCCCACCTGTCAGGGCTCGATGGATGCGGTTAGTATTTGTCTAAGAGCCTGTCTGTGGTTTTATGTTAAACCTTCCTGTGATCTTATGTTTTAGGTCTGTCTCTTGGAACTAATATATAGCTGGGTTTAGTTTTACATCCAGCCCATATATTTTCATGAGTATTCCATCCACATAGCTTAGTGCTATTACTGAGACGTTTAGCTTCATTGTACCTCAATGTTTTATGCTTTTTATTTGTCTTAAATTTGTTTCTCTTTTCCCTTCCTTCCTTCCTTCCTTCTTTCCTTTCTTTCTTTCTTTTTCTTTCTTCTTTCTCTCTCTCTTTCTTTCTTCGTTTCATTTCTTTCATTCTTCTTTGTTTCTTCATTCTTTCTCCTTTTTTTTTCCTACCTGCATTTGTATTTATTTACTACTTCTTTTTTTACGGTTCGGAAGTTCATATTTATTTATTTACAATTTTTTTATTGTGTTTAGAACATTTAACATGGGACTAATCTTTTAAACAATTTTTAAGGGCATACTACAGTTATTGTTAATTACAGGTACAACGTTGTACAGCAAATCCCTGGAACTTATTCACCTTGCACAACTAAAACGCTGTATCTGTTGAGAAACTCCCCAATTCCCCATCTCCCCAGGCCCAGGCAACCACCCACCATTCTACTCTGTTTCTGTGAGTTTGAGTTTTTAAGATTCCTCATGTGAGTGAGACCGTGCAGTATTCGTCTTTCCGTGCCTGGCTTATTTCACTTAAGACAAAATCCTCCAGGCTCATCTATGTTGCTGCAAACGACAGAATGTCTTTCATTTCTGAGGCTGAAAAGTATCTCATTGCGTACATTTTCTTACCCATTCATGCACTGATGATCATTGAGACTGTTTCTATATCTTGGCTGCTGTGAATGGTGCTATAATCAACATGCGTGTGCAGATATCTCTTCAAGACCCTGCTTTGAAATCTTTCGGATGGATACTGAGAAGCGGGATTGCTGGATTGTATGACATTTCTTATCTCACACTTGAAATTAATCACATATTTCTCTTTTGCTCAGCAATGCAATGAACACAGAGTGGTTCCACTCTGAAAGCATTTACCCCCTTCCGGCTTGAAACTGTTTTCATTCGACCTGTAACTCTATTCTTACTTGAACCAGTTCGACACTGTGCCCCTTCAGAACGTGGCAGGAAGTAGGTGACAAGGTGGATTATGCAGAAAAATGTCTGAAGGACAGTGACAAGGAAGGAGCAGGAGGAGGGAGTCTCCAAGTCCTGGCCGGGACATGAGAGAAGAAAGGAAGGGAGAAAGTCTGGGAGACCTGGACTGCAGCCTAGCGACAGGACAGTCATGACCGTACAAATCGTGAGTCTCCGAGCAAAGACAGAAGTCTAGAGTCGTGCAGAAATGTCCCACTCTGGTCCCTCACCTGCCTGCTGTACTCAACCACGCTCTGTCGGGATCTTTCAAAGCCTTCCAAGGGGTCCCAGTAAAGTTTCACTCAGTGCCTTCATTTATTCTGGCTGCTATAACAAAACACCGTAGACTGGGTGGCTTATAAACAACAGACATTCATTGCTCACAGCTCTGGAGGCTGGAAGTCCGAGATCCTGGCGTGGCAGAGGCTGTGTCTGGTGGGGACTCCCTTCCTGGTTCATAGATGGCGCCTTCTCGCTGTGTCCTCACGTGGTGGAAGGGGCAAGGGAGCTCTCTGGGTCCCTTTTATAAGGGCACACATCCCACCCATGGGGCTCCACCCTCAGGATGTCATCCCCTCCCAAAGTCCCCACCTGCTCACACCATCCCCATGGCGGTGAGGATTTCAAGTTATGAATTGTAGGGAGAGCACAAACCTCCCGTCCATCGCACATGGTTATATATCTTTGTAAAATCCCCAAAAGTCACATGCTTCTGAATTCACTCTCTAAAGGATGGCTCCCTAAATTTTCTAAGCTTTGGCTCCCACAAAACCTAAGTCTTCTCTGAAATGCAAGCAATTTGTTCCTGGTTGGGATGGTGGTAGTATGGTCAGGGTTGTTTTTGACTCCTCAGGGAAATAGATCTTGTGATCATCTGAGAATTTAATTAATGCACAGGATTCAATAAGCAAGTGAACTTGTTCATCTGTAGAAACGTGATCATTTTAGTTTTCCCAGAGCTTGTGGGAGGGGGATCCAGCAAGTAGACAAGCTCACCATCCTCCAATGCTGTTCCCACCTGCGTATATTATATTTTGTCGGGTCAACAGAAAGGATTACGTTGAAATTCTTTGACTAGAGTCTGGGCAAGGATTGCAAATCTCAATGCATCTTGGAAACACGGTTTCCATTGCAGACTAAAATTTTTATCTACATTCAGAATGGTGACACACACAGGCAGGAAGCCCATGCAATTTTAAGCAAATTCTCCTTATTCTTATAGTTCGAAGAGCTCTTATCTATTGGGATTTAAATTTGCAAAGCCAGGTAATGATCCCTTGTCTCCTAAAATATTATAGAATTAACCTTTACCCATTTTTTTTTCCATTTTAAAAATTAAATTGCTGCCCAGGGAAGACCTCCGGAGCCAGGCTAGAGAAGGGTCGCACCCAGGTGGCATTTGTCCCAGTTTGGCCAGGACTTCCATGGTTTTAATGTTGAAGGTGCAAAATTCCAGGGAAATTCTCAGTCCCAGGAAAATCTAGATGATTCCTCACTGTAATAGGAACCTATTCTTTGTCTCGTTCTGAGGGTGCTGGACTCGAATTGTGGTTGTCTACGGACCTATTAGGTGATTATCTGCTTTTGTTTCACTTGAATCCAGTACATCTTGACTGGGGAAATCAGGATGAAGAACAGAACTTAGTTTTTCTTCCTCTCATGAATAGAGACAGAGGAGGTGCCCAGCAACCTGAATGCAGCAGCCCTCTGGGTGATCTGTGTTTTGTTTTTGTTTGTTTGTTTGTTTTATTTCAGAATATTCTGGGGTTACAAACATTTTGGTTACATAAATTGCTTTTGTACCATTTCAGTCAAAGTTATGCATGTGCCCATCCCCCAGATAGTGCGCATTGCACCCATTAGGTGTGAATATACCCATCCCCTCCTCCCCCTCCCACCTGACCAACACCTGATGAATATTATTTCCATATGTGCACATAAGTGTTGGTCAGTTAATACCAATTTGATGGTGAGCACATGTGGTGCTTGTTTTTCCATTCTTGGGATACTTCACTTAGCAGAATGGGCTCCAGCTCTATCCAGGGTAATACAAGAGGTGCTATTTCACCATTGTTTCTTAAAGCTGAGTAGTACTCCATGGTATACATATGCCACAGTTTATTAATCCACTCATGGATTGATGGGCACTTGGGTGGTTTCTACGTCTTTGCAATTGTGAATTGTGCTGCTATGAACATTCGAGTGCAGATGTCTTTTTTTATAGAATGTTTTTTGTTCCTTTGGGTAAATCCCAGTAGTAGGATTGCTAGAGTAAGTTCTAGGTAAGAACTAGCCAACTAGTTCCTACCCCTGGCTACACATTAAAAACACCAGGGGAGCTTCCCAAAGCCCTATTTTGGGGCTCTGCCCCAGGGATTCTGGATCCAATGTTCAATCTCCCCAGTGGGTTGCCTGGACTCAGAACCAAGAGTGCCTGTCCTGGCAGTTCTGCTCTGCAGGAGATTCTCAGGAAACCTAGCCTGGTTCTTCTCCGATGCAAATGTGCGTAGAAATCACTGGAGGTTTTGGTGAAATGCATGCTCTTGTTCAGGGAGCTGGGAGCAGGGTCTGGGAGTCTTTATTTCCAGCAGGAACCCCGCAGATGGGGATGGAGCCGGGAGCATGCACCAGGTGGCAAGGCGCTCTGCTCTCGCCCAGTTCTTTCATCTTCTGCATGAAGCCGCCTTTGCTTTGTTTGTCTCAGGGTGTTTCTAGGAGCTGTGTCTGCCTCATGGGTGGCCCGTCAGCCTTGCTCAGTGACCTTTGGGGGCAGAGGGTTCTGTGCTTGTGTGTGTACGGGGTGAGGGGTGTCCCGTGCACCGTAGGGTGTTGAGTAGTGTCTCTGGGCTCCACCCGCCAGATGCCAGTAAAACTCTCCTCGCCCTGCAGTTATGACAACAAAAATGTCTCCACTCATTGCTGAGCATCTCACGAGGGCACAGTTGCTCATGTCGGGCACCACAGGCTCAGATGCACACAGTGGGGACCATTTACAATGCCTGCATCTCCTCCTCTGATTTGTCGCCTGCTGGAGCCAGAAGGCACAACTGGCCACAGGGACAGCCTTCCCCCACGCTGCGCTTCGTGCAGAAGTTTCTTTCCAAAGCTTTGGAAAGTCCCTGGCTCTCTCAGGGAGCCTAAGATCCTCCTGGCTTCATGAGTCCAGCAATTAAGTATTGCCACATACTTTTTTCAGTTCTGAAAACTGTTTGTGGAACCAAGA